>BQNB010015555.1:4961-73071 GCA_026074375.1 Tanacetum coccineum
GACAAAGTCTAAAGCTGCAAGGTATGAGTTAAAGGGCATTGAAGACATGGTTCCTAACCTATGGAGTCCGGTAAAGGTTGTTTATGACAGATATGCTCTTTTGGGAATTTCTCACTAGCGAACCAAACGTTAGAATTTCTATGGTTATACAAGCAAAATGGTGTCCAAGCACAATGTTTATTTGACCAAGAGGATTCTGAGTGTTATCAGTGTCAAGGTGAACAAGTGGTACGGGTATGGTCACTTGGAGGAAATTGTTGTTAAAAGAGCAGATCAACAATTGTACACTTTTAAGGAAGGCGATTTCAAGAGACCGCATCTAAATGACATTGAAGACATGATATTTCTTGTTGTTTAAAACAAACTTAACAACCTAGATGGGAATGTCATGGTTCATTTAGCAGTGAGCTTACATATGTTTGCAAGAAGGACTATTATTCAGGCAAGGGTTGAAGACCTTTAGTTGGGGGTAGAAAGTTACCAGAAGAAGCTCAACCTCATAAAGCCAAGAACTCGAGATGTGGATATGTCTTGCAGACCAGCGTACACCACTCTTTCAATTCCTAAAGGTGTGATCTATGAAGACAATCTGAAACGAAAGAGATTCATGCGTGCTGACGAGTTTCATAAGTTCTGTAACGACACTCTCATTTCAGTTCGTGACACTTTGGATCAAATGCTTCATGAGTTACACGTGGGGTATAACACAGCAATGAGAAAGAGGCTATGGACCAGTTTGGATCATCAAAGGACCTGCATCATTATCAAAGTCATCAATTAAAAGCTGCTGGATAGATGAATCATGAGGAGCTTGGAAAAGTTTGTTGGTGGTAGGGACTACGGGGAAGACCTCAGACTGCTTCAGCGTTAGCGGACCAATATGCTTTGTCATAACTTGTTTTTATTCTTTAAAGGTCTTTCTTCTCGTATATATACATTCTTGTGATATCCTAAATTAATGTACGTGTTAAGACTGAAAATAGGCTTCTATACAGTGTTTGAGTATGAATTTTCAAGAATTTCTTAGTGAATTTTCAAGAATTTCTTAGTAAATTCAAAAAATTCAAATTAACGTCCTCAAACACCATATAATACCCTCATTTATTAAGGGGGATCATAAAAATGTTCCAAATAAAAGGCTTGAAGTATAATTAGAACATTTTTCTCCCTAAATAATTTTCATACATATTTGAATCAATTGATATCCCAAATATCAAGAGATTTGACATTTTTTATAAGGGGTGAGTAAATGTGATTAAAATATATAACTAGTAAAATGTGATGACTCTAGTGTAGCTTCTTCTCGTATGTGCTAAACATTTTCGAATACCGATACACATATGCAGGGGGAGCAATTTTGAAAGTTAAAAACCATCGAGGTACTAAATATTTTGATTTATATCACAAAGTACATTGATCGATGTTTTCAAATGGTTTTAAGGCTGAGAACAATACCAAAAGACCGACCATGTATTTAATTAATTGGAGTTATAAGGTGGTTAGGTATAGGTGTTCGTTCCCACGATCCAGCCAGAACCAGAGGGATCTACCCAGGGACATTCCATTCGTTAGAATAGAAGTCCATAGGTATAATAAAAAGGAGAAAATGTAAGAAAAGGGGAAAAATTGCAGACTAAGATAGAACTAACACTGGAACAAACCCAACAAGGTGTGAGTAATGAAGTATTGGTTAGCATTGAAGGGGTTAAAGAATGAAAAAGAAAAGTTAAGATAAGGGTGAAAAGAAAGAAGCCCTCCTTACACTTAGCCAGAAACCGGGTTAATACATATGCTATCAGAAACACTAAGCTATTGTCTGGTATTGAAGATATTCATCATGGACCCAGTGATGCGATGCACAACCCTCCCTAGCCACTCAAGGTCTCTCAAAAGACTATTGTTTCATTTCTCACGAAGATTACACACATTTCTATCGACTTTCTCACTCCAAGTTAGTTGGTATTAAAAAGGTGGCAGTCTACTCTAGCCTCCGATTACTAAAACTATAGTGCACTATTGAGTCTAGAGCCATAAAGAGATCATCAATAAATCTCACTAGGACACAATTCTAATATATTTGTTGCTCACACACTGTGAAAACAAGTAATATTTTAAGAGTCATATGCATTATCCATGTGATATTGCCAGAACATCAGAGTGATACTTAAGTAGTTACAATGACGATGGAAATCCTTCCAGAGCCAACATCAAACAAGCTCTGCGGTAGGTGACTTGTGAGATCCTATATGGAAACTTGTGACACAGGATATCGATTTGGTCCAGACTATGAATTTACGATTGATGAATTTTGAAATGCATAAAACTCTCGATGTGTCGCCAAATCACTTTAGCAAGTGACATGTCGATTGATTTTCAAATCAATTTTTGATTCAATCAGTGAGACTTTATCTTACTGGTTCAGTTATAGAGTGTTGTCTGCTATGAGACGCTCCAGTAATGAGAACGGCTAGTGCAGCTACGAAACCCTGTCAAGGAGATTCCTCATAATTCTACCTGATCACAAGCAGTATTTATACTGATTAACGGGGAACCGTGGTTATTGCAACCATATTTGACAAAGTGACAAAGACACTTTCGTCCATACATGTTGTTTATTACTAACCCATTCATGCAGAAATCCTGATGGTGGCAGCAGCTGGTTCAAGACAAGTCAAGATTCATAGCCACATGCTCATACTCGACCGACATATGTAAAGACATTATGAAAGCTCAAGTACATGTTTCAAGACTTCCGTTACTCTGATACCGCACGTCCTTCTTGAAGTGACAAAGTGTTAAAGTTAAAGAACTTCAAGAAAGATGAAAATACAAGCTTTTAAGAACAAGAAAAGTATGAGCATGTCGGTCTGAAGGTGGGGATGGCTAAGGTCTGATGTTCCACCATTAGAGAAAGTGGGAACGGGAATTTCCTCTTTTAAAGGAACATGTGTCTGATCCAGAAAATTGACATTAAGGTCATCCATGTAAACTTCATCTTCCTTGAATTCTTGAGCCAAGTCATTGAGATTGTCGTTAAGATCATTCAAATCATCGATTGAGTTTTCTTCCACAACATCCGCAACCTTATCTATATCATTAACGTCTACATTAGAAGATGTATCCAAAGAGTTAATCGTAATGCTTATACTCCAAGTACCTAGCTCATGTACGTGAATATCAAACATCTCCCCATGAACTTCAACATGAACTTTTTCAGAAATCAGATAATGAGATCTAGTAGAGATATAAATTCAACCCGAACTCATAGCCGTAGATTCCTCCGCTTCAAGAAACATGAATTTACCAAACACACACGCTACTTTCTTGAAAGCATTTGATCCCCAAGCACAAAGATGCAAGCCACTAATCTCAATCCAAACAATGCGTTCATCCACTTTAAAATAGGGTAAAGCATATTTTAGAATCGTGTAAAAGCTTTTCAAGGTAACGTTGTCTTAGAACCTTGAACATGACGACGACGAGGGAAATTGAATCCAAATCCACAAGTTACCAACATAGTGAATTTTCAAATACATAAAGCTTTTACTTTTAAAGATCGTATACATATTGCACATAGTGTCCACATCTTTTAGTTTCAACAAAGAACCATTGATGAATCTTCCACGTAGATGAGATCCTGATCTTTGAGAGTAATGGTTTTAATGTTAACATGTGAGGTTGTGGTGTCAATTTTGGTAGGTTTATTATGAATAAGGCGGATGAGGGTTAGAAGGGGCAGATTCCGCACGAAAAGTGCGGAACAAAAAAGTAAAATTTAACAAGTTAAAAGTATTAAACTGACAAAAATTACGAAACAAAAACTAATAAAAAAACCGTGTCTTAGAGCATCTCCAATGTGAGCACTATAATTTTGCATTATTTTAGTGCAAAATGAGAATATTTTTAGAATATGCTTGCACTATAAATATATTCCTCCAATGTATACACTAAACATGACACTAAATCTAGCATTAAATATTATTTTATATTACATATTGCAATACTATTAATGTGTTAATGGATGATAAGGATATAAATCTAGTATTTATGATCCAGAACAAAAGAATTATATTACTAAACTTAGTTTGGTGTGTATGATCCACCGGTTTTAGTCATCATTATTTAATGAGGAGTGATTATGATTTAATTCCAAGTATAAGCCATCTTTTGATATTTCCGGTTAAATTCCTCCATATATGAAGAGTCTCAGCAGTTACAAACACAATTATAGCAACAATGAATACCTGCACTTAAAAATCATTAAGTGCATTTAAATCACATATATGTTGTTATAAAAAATCTGCGCATTTGCATGTGAATTCATTTCAGTGCCCAATATTTGTAATTACCAGGCTGAAGATGATACAACATCAATGTAGTCAAATTATGTTTATTTTTTACTTTCTCATGTATTATGCTTTTTTCTATTAGGAGCGAACTACTGCTAGCAGTTGATTTGAGATTGACAGCATCAAAAGTGGAGCTAGCTGCTAGGATTTATTAGTTCCAAATGCTTGCCTGATGATACAGATTTAAGATATTCATTAGCTATTTATTTATTTATTTTGCTGGACCTGGGAAAGAACCACAAATCTGTTATGGATTCTTTGATTTGCTTTGTCGAACTTTGTTAAAGTATATGTTAGAAATACAAAAAGTATCAGTCACTACCAATATATCATTAGATAGCTCGTAACATAATATTTGGAACCTTAGTAAGCTAGTTGGGCCAAAGCCCATGGAAGCCTAGGTCTAACTAGCCACATAGGAGTATAAATACCCTCTCCATAGCTTGGAGAGGGTGGTTGGTTGTTCATTTCTCATTTTCATAATCTAATATTTCTCTTTCACGTTCTCTCACTAGAATCAACCTTCTAATCTTTTCTCTCTCTAGCTTTCTTTATATTTATGTATGTGTTAAGATATTTTATATATTATACAATTGGTATCAAGAGCCAAGGGGTGATTAAGCTAGGTTTAGTGTGCGTTTTGTTTGACGTTTGGTTCGAACTCTATAAAGGGTATTCACCTTTTTGTGGGTTTAAAACCATAAAGCTTTCATTTTTCTTCTTATTATATCTTAGTCTAACCTAGTTGTACAAGCAAAACCTTGGAAAAACATAAAAATCTTCATCTTTTATAAGTTTTTTTGGTTCGAAATCTCTTTTGTGTCCAAAATCTTGATTCAAAAATTTTTGTGTTAAAAAGTTTAAAGTTTGTATTTTTAAGGTTCTACTAGTCTTAAAATAGTAAGTTGTACAAGAAAATTCGAGTAAAAACGTCAAAAAGTGAGTCTTTAAGTGTTTTGAAAAAGTTGTGTTTCGAAATCTGGTTAGGCGAATTAAACATTTCTGGTTAGGCGAATTACACATTTCTGGTTAGGCGAATTAAACATCCTTGTTTAGGCGAATTAATCATTTCAGTCTAGGCGAATTATTCAGTTTTGCTCAGGCGAACTAATCAGTTTTGATTCAGGCGAATTAAACATGTCTTCTCAAGCGAATTAAACTGATTTGTTTTAGGCGAATTAAACAGATTTGTTTTAGGCGAATTAAACAGATTTGTTTGTAGGCGAATTAAACAGATTTGTTTTTGGCGAATTAAACAGCTTTGTTTTAGGCGAATTAAACAGATTTGTTTTAGGCGAATTAAACATTTCCTTTAGGCGAATTAAACATTTTCCTTTAGGCGAATTAAACATTTGCTTGGAAGAAGTATACCAATTTGCTTGGGTGAATTATACGGTTTATTTCTTTGATTTGTAAAATCCCGTGAAATATTAACTTATTTTTCTGGTTTTATCAAGAATTGTAAAATCCCGTGTAATCTCAATATTTCATCACTTAAACATATCTCACTTTAACACAACAACCTCTAATCATTGATCGATCAAGAAGTTATCTTTTCACATAACAAATTCACAATGACTACTTTAGCAGAACATATAATTATGGCTGGAGCTGAGAACCGTCCTCCAATGCTTGAGAAATCAATGTACGATTCATGGGCAAGTCGTATATGACTATTCATTAAAGGGAAGAAACATGGTAGGATGATGCTTGATTCAATCGACAATGGTTCACTGGTCTACCTAACTGTTGAAGAAGATGGACAGACTCGACCTAAGAAATACTCAGAACTCACTGAAGCACAACAACTTCAAGATGACTGTGATGTTCAAGCAACAAATATCATTCTTCATGGTCTTCCATCTGATGTGTATGCACTTGTAAACCATCAAGAGGTGGCTAAAGATATTTGGGATAATGTCAAGCTACTAATGAAAGGCACTGAATTATCATATCAAGAACGTGAATGCAGATTGTACAACTTGTTTGATAACTTTGCTTCCGTTCAGGGTGAAACATTGTCTGAGTATTACTGGAGATTCTCTCAGCTGATCAATGACATGCATACTATTGGGATGACAATGCAGCAAGTTCAAGTCAATACCAAGTTTCTGAATGCTCTTCCACTAGAATGGAGTAAGTTTATCACTGATGTGAAGTTAACAAAGAGTTTGTATACCACCAACTATGATCAGTTGTATGCATACCTCAGTCAACATGAACAACATGCTTAGGAAGTACGTGTCATGTGTGAAAGATATCCAGATCCTCTTGCATTGGTAGCTAATTCTCAAACTCTATACAATCCCTCTCAGTCTCCACAACATTCAGTTCCTACAATGCATCCACCCCCTCAACAATTCACACCAGTTTATGCAGAACCTATTCATCATCAACACCATCACACTCTAGTCAATCCATAACAACAATCAGTTTCTCCATAACCATTCAAAACCGTTAATGACACAACAATCTCAAGCTGAATTTCCTCAATTAGACTCTGGTCTAGCTGTTCCTACATTTCAGCAAGGAGAGGATCCGATTAAATGTATCAACAAAGCAATGACATTCCTATCTGCTGTGGCATCAAGGTTTCCACCTTCAAATAATCAACTCAAAACGTCTTCCAATCCTAGAAATTAGGCAACCATTCAAGATGGAAGAGTCACAGTTCAACAAGTTCAAGGAAGACAAACTCAGAGTTTTGCTGGCACAGGAAACAGAGGAATTGCTACAACCTCAAGGGGAAACTATGCAACAAGTCAAGCAAAGGTTGCGAAGTGTTATAACTGTCTGGGTGAAGGACACATGGCGAAACAGTGTACTCAGCCAAAGAGGCCAAGAAATTCTGCATGGTTTAAGGAGAAGTTGATGTTAGTCGAATCACAAGAAGCTGGCCAGATATTGGATGAAGGGAAACTTTCATTCATAGCAGACCCTGGAATAGCAAAAGTTTAAGTTGCTCAGCAGACAATCCCTCAGAATTCAGCCTTCCAGATTGAGGATTTAGATGCCTATGACTCAGATTGTGTGATGGAAAATCTTTCAAGCTGTGAATCAGATGTCCTCTCTGAGGTTGTCCAAATTGTTCTGTAGTATTTGGACTCCGGATGCTCTAAGCATATGATTGGAAATCGCTCTTAACTCATCAACTTTGTCAATAAATTCTTGGGTACCGTTAGATTTGGGAATGATCATAATGCTAAGATTATGGGTTATGGAGACTACCAAATGGGAAGTGTTATAATCTCTCGGGTTTACTATGTGGAAGGGTTAGGACACTACTTATTCTCCATGGGATAATTTTGTGATTCTGATCTTGAAGTAGCTTTTCGCAAACACACTTGCTTCATTCGTGACTTAGAAGGTGTTGATCTACTTAAGGGATCCAGGGGTTCAAACTTATATACTTTATCTATGGATAATTTGTTGCTATCCTCTCCTATATGTCTCTTGTCTATGGCCTCAAAGGCCAAGTCTTGGTTGTGGCATCAAAGATTATCTCATTTAAACTTTGATTATATCATTTCTCTTGCCAAACAAGGTCTAGTCCGAGGTCTTCCAAAACTAAAGTATCAGAAGGACCACTTGTGCTCTGCCTGTGCTCTTGGTAAAAGCAAGAAACACTCCCACAAACCCAAAGCTGAAGACTCCATTCAAGAAAAACTCTATCTGCTGCATATGGATCTTTGCGGGCCAATGAGGATTCAAAGTATCAATGGGAGAATATATACTGGTTATCGTTGATGATTATTCTCAGTTTACATGGGTGAAATTTCTACGATCAAAGGATGAAGTTCCAGAGTTTGTGATTAAATTTCTCAAAATGATTCAAGTTCGTTTGAATGTAGTCGTTCGTAACATCAAGACTGATAATGGCACATAATTTGTCAATCAGACACTAAGAGCTTATTATAAAGAAGTCGAAATCTCACATCAAACATCCGTTTCTCGTACTCCACAACAAAATGGCATTGTCAAAAGAAGGAATCATACTTTAGTGGAAGCTTCTCGCACCATGTTGATCTTTTTACAGGCTTCATTATTTCTCTAGGCAGAAGTAGTCGCGACAGCTTGCTATACTCAAAATCGATCATTAATCCGAAAACGTCACAACAAAACACCGTATGAACTTCTCCATAATAGAAAACCTGACTTATCTTATCTACATGTCTTTGGTGCTCTTTGCTATCCCACTAATGACGGTGAAGATCTTGGTAAGTTAAAACCTAAAGCTGATATAGGAATCTTTTTTGGTTACGCTCCTTCCAAGAAAGCATTCTGAATCTACAACAATAGGACCCAAATGATTATTGAAACTATTCATATTGATTTTGATGAGTTGACAGCAATGGCTTCTAAACAATTTAGTTATGGACCTAAGCCTAAACTTTTGACTCCTGGAACAATTAGTTCAGGACTCGTGCAAAACATTCCTTCTTCAACTCCTATGTCCCACCAACAAAGAACGATTGGGAAATACTGTTTCAACCTATGTTTGATGAGTACCTTAATCCTCCACTATGTGTTGATCTTTAAGTTCCTGTAGTCATTGCTCCAGAACCTGTTGTTTCAACCGATTCACCTTCCTCAACTACAACTGATCAAGATGCACCATCTATGAGTACCTCACAAACAACTCAAGAAATACCATCCCTAGTTATTTCTCTCGGTGTTGAAGAAGCAGATCATGATATTAAAATTTCACACATGGATAATAATTCCTCTTTTGATATTCCAATTCCAGAACCAAGTTCTGAAGAATCCTCTTCTCAGGTTATTATTCCAAACAATGTGCACTCATTAAATCAACCACCTGAACATATCAACAAATGGACCAAAGATCACCCGCTTGATAATGTAATTGGAGATCCTTCTAGATTGGTTTCCACTCGACATCAACTACAAAATGAAGCCCTATTCTGTTATTTCGATGCTTTCCTTTCTTCCGTTGAACCCAAGAGTTATAAAGAAGCATTGACAGAATCTTGTTGGATTGAAGCCATGCATGAAGAACTCAATGAGTTTGAACATCTTGAATTTGGGAACTGGTACCTCGTCTGGATCGTGTTATGATTATCACCTTGAAGTGGATATACAAGGTGAAATAGACGAACTGGGAGGTGTGTTGAAAAATAAGGCTCGTTTGGTAGCGAGGGGATATCATCATAAAGAAGGCATAGACTTTGAGGAATCTTTCGCTCCTCTTGCTCGACTTGAGGCCATCCGTATTTTTATTGCATTCACTGCTCAAATGAACATGATCGTCAATCAGATGGATGTGAAGACCGCGTTCTTGAATGGCATACTGCGTGAGGAGGTCTATGTTAGTCAACCAGACGGGTTTGTAGATCCAGAGAATCCCAACCATGTGTACAAGCTTAAGAAAGCCATTTCACAGGCTTGGTATGATTTGCTCTCATCGTTTCTACTCTCCTAGAAGTTCTCAAAAGGCACCATTGATCCTACATTATTCATCAGGAGATAAGGTAAAGACATATTACTGGTACAAATTTATTTCGATTGTTAGCCGTGTTTTTATGTAAAGTGATGGTCATTATATATTCCACATCCTTGTATAGGAAAACGTAGTTTACGGGAATTCATTTAAGCTAATTGGGCCTAGGTGTCGGGCTAAAGCCCATTAGTTTGGTCCATTAAAGGCCCAAACGACCCAACAAGGAGTCCATACTCTTTGTAATGTAAATACAACCCTCCTAGCATGTTAGGATGATGTTGCTTCTCATTTTCTCATAGTAGAAGTCACCATTTTTCTTTCTTTTATTTCTCTCTCTAGTTCTTTCTCTCTCTAAGATTTTTCTTTTTATTTTCGTATCTTGTGGTGATGAAATGATAGCCTAACATGTGGTATCAAGAGCCAAGGAGTTGTTAGTGATCGTGTTTAGCTTCTTCAAACAGTTTTCATCAAGGTTTTTGATTCATTTTTTTTTTGGTTCAAACCGTATGTCTCATCCTTTTTTATCCATTTTCGCTTATTTTCTTATCTAAAATGTGTTGTTTTTGATGATCAAGATGCACTTTTGTTAGTTCTATACTTATTAGAAGCTTATTTGGGCATAAAAACACGTTTTTGGATCGAAAAATTCTAGGTTTAAAAAGTTTTTTTTGAAGCAAGCGAAATACGTTTTTTGAATCTAGCAAAATATGTTCTTAGGCGAAATACGCAAGCGAAACATGTTTCCAAGCGAAATATGACAGGTTGATTTTCAAGCAAAATATTACATTTCCTGAAACAAAGTGCTGCCAAAATTTACATATTCCAAGCGAAATATGTATTCCAAGCGAAATATGTTCTGAGCGTTCATGTTCCAAGCGAAATATGTTCTAAGCGATTTATGTAATACAGGTTGTCACATTCCAAGCGAAATATTACATCTTTAGGAATTGTTACTCTGTCCAATTTGTTTCAAGCGAAACATTACATTACATATTTCAAGCAAAATATCACACTGCATATTCCAAGCGAAACATGCCACTGGTTTAAGGAAATTCTTGTATTTGAAACCCTAATTTCTTGAAAAACATTTCGACCTTACCGCGAATCAGATGGGAAGAGACTAATTTTGGGCTTCATATAAACAACACTCCTTCAACAACAAATCTAATTTTCACGGTTTCTTCTTGGTTTAATAAAATCCCACGAAAGAATCATATATTTCACGATTTAATCATAGAATTGTAAAATCCTGTGAATTTGGACTTCATTATCATAATCACTAATCACTAAAACGATCCTTGCTTATCATTTCACATCACTTTTTGCAATGTCGACTCAACAAGACATTTATGCTGCTGGTTCTAAAAACCGTCCACCTATGCTCAACAAAGACAACTATGTTCCATGGTCTTCTCGTGTTCTTATTTATGCAAAGAGTAAACCAAATGGAAAGCTAATCTACAACTTCATTATGAATGGTCCATATGTCAGACGAATGATTCCTGCACCAGGTGATCCAGACCGTGAAGTTCATGTTGCTGAAACCTAGGCCTGATTTTGAGTAATTTAGGCTTAGATTGGTAGACAGTGACAGTTAAGAAATATGTAGACAACATGGCAACTTAAACATAGCAAGTTAAACCACTAGAAACGTGTTGGTGCGACATTGACTAGGATCTCCCTTATGTTTTAACGATGGTAAATAAACGTTCGCAAAACATAAAATCATAAACGATAGCCAAAATCCGTAAAACCGGATTTACTTATCCAGGACGCTGGGCACGCGTCAGCACGTGGGTAGCGCGCCACAGGCGAAATCTGATTTTACGGATTTTGCAATGTCGGCTTTCCTCTTACCCGACACATGTGGAAACTTCAATAAAGGTATGTATGTGATATTTGAACATTTAGGAACACTCTAAATGAGGTTTAGACTTAGAGAGGAGCAAAAACGAATCCTCCAGTTTTTCAACAGAATGCCAACTCAAATACTTTATCAAACGCCTCTAGCCAAGGCCGAAACTTCTTACTAAATCTAGTATGATCATGTTTTCAACATACCATTAAATGAAAGTATTCATTTGACCTTAATCCGGATTTACATTGTTCCTAATCACGTAACGGGTTTTACTCCCTTATTGGTCAAACTAAGTCAAATGCCACTTTGCGTAAACGTATCATATTTGGAAACTCTTAAATTCTGAAAATTATGTCTGGAGACAATTCGGAGGAGAAGCGACTTGAAGACATGCCTATTGTTCGGGATTTTCCAGAAGTCTTTCCTGAGGACTTGTTTGGACTCCCACCAGTTAGACAAGTTGAATTTGTAATCGAATTGGTGCTTGGAGCGGCACCAGTGGCACGAGCACCATATAGACTAGCCCCCTCAGAAATGCAAGAACTGTCTAGTCAACTACAAGAACTGGCTGACAAAGGATTTATTAGGTCGAGTTCCTCGCCCTGGGGAGCTCCGGTTCTGTTTGTCAAGAAGAAGGATGGATCCTTCAAAATGTGCATTGACTATCGTGAATTAAACAAGCTGACTGTAAAGAACCGGTATCCACTTCCGAGGATTGATGATCTTTTCAATCAGTTGCAAGGCTCTAGTATTTACTCTAAGATAGATCTACGATCAGGTTACCATTAACTTAGGGTCAGAGAAGAAGATATTCCAAAGATGGCGTTTAGGACTCGTTACGGTCACTACGAGCTCCAAGTAATGCCTTTGGATTGACCAATGCACCAGAGGTATTTATGGATCTGATGAATCGGGTGTGAAAACCGTATTTGGATAAACTTATGATTGTATTCATAGATGACATCCTAATATACTCTCGAAGAAAGGAAGAGCATGAGGATAATTTAAAGCTAATTATGGAATTGCTTAAAAATAAGGAGTTGTACGCCAAATTCTCGAAATGTGAATTTTGGATCCCATAAGTGCAATTTGTCGGTCATGTGATTGCTATCCAAGGTACTCATGTTGATCCTGCCAAGATTGAATCCATCAAGGATTGGGCAGCAACTAAGACTCCGATAGAGATACGCTAATTTCTAGGTCTTGCCGGTTACTACCGGAGATCTATTGAAGGTTTCTCAAAGATCACGAAGCTTTTAACCAAACTGACTCATAAAAATGTGAAGTTCAAAGGAGAAAAAAAAGAAGAATTGGCGTTTCAACTATTGAAGCAGAAGCTTTGTAGTGCACCATTTCCTAGCCTTACCAGAAGGAACTGAAAATTTTATGGTCTATTATGACGCTTCGCATAAAGGATTGGGAGTTGTGTTAATGCAGAAGGAGAAGGTTATAGCTTATGCCTCTTAATGACTGAAAGTTCATGAGAAGTGTGGAAAACGTAGGGGGTGAATACGTTTCCATTTAAAATCGTAAAAACTTTTGTATCAAATACCCAGTCAAGCTTTGGCTTGAGGTTAATGTGATATTCAGTCACATTCCATTGTACTTAATGGTTTTTGGGTGATTAATATATTTTACCGGGGATGGTCCCTTTTACCCAAAAAAAAAATACCCAGTCAAGCTTGTCGTAATATGAAAAGTGCCAATTATAGTCTATGACTATATAAATAATGGAAAGCAAATAATAAAGCAAGTTGTCACAACACAAGCATAAACATTAAGCCACAACACAAGCATAATCAAAAAGTAAAGAGAGAGCGATAAATAAAAGAGAATGCAAACCGGACACGAAGATTTATAGTGGTTCGGTTACGAAGCTCCTCTCCGCCCTACCCCAATCCCCAAGTACCCAACTCGAGAGTTACTTCACTAGATCAACAAGCTCCCTTCTCGGCGGAGAAAACCTTACACAATGTTGCTTACACTTTTTTTTGTACAACACTAAATACCGAGTCCTTACACACAAGATAGAACCAACCTTACACCGCTTACACTTTATCCGGTACAAAGCTAAATACTGGGCTCTTACACATCGGGTAGAACCAACCCAAACCCGTTATGTTTTATGACCCAACATAAAAAAACCTTGTGTTTTATGGCACAAACACATCAACCATCTAATCTAATTGGTGATACAAGATAATTTGATACATATGTGAGTACAATGATGATCCAAGACAAAGTGACTAATGGATATGAATGACTCATCCATATGAACTTCCATTGATGGGAAGCCTTCAAATGGATGAAGATGATGAGATCTCTAATCTTGTAGATCTTCATATCTATATGCTTTGTGGTGGATGGAAATGGCAAGATCTTCTAAGGCTTGCTTTGGTGGATCATCATCGAAGTATGCTTACAACAAAATAAAAGTTAGAAGCATTATGATCATGTGTTAATGAGGGATTTTATGGATGCATAATTGCTGATCTAAATGTGTATGATATGATGGAGAGAATGTGTGTAAGAATGGATGAAAAAATAGTGAGATTTAGCTTGCCATTTATAGGCAAAATTAGCACTGTAGCACGGTTCCCACGGTACCTTCCTTGTAGTGTATCGACCAATGTAAACACAGGGAACCGACCATTTACTATTCATCAGTTCCGGCAGTACCCTTCTCAAAAGTTCCTAGATAGTGTAACCCGGGGTACTAGCACACAGTTTTGCAAATCTGGATTTTGGATTATTTTATAATGCTAAATTTTATAAAGTTTTATGCAATCTTCAAAGATTATGTCTAGATTTGGAAGGATATTTAAAGATATGGTAATGTCATGGATGGTGTAAACTAATAAGCATTTTTTCTTTTAAAGAAATTTGTTTAAGTAAAATGTTTATATACTTAAAAGGCAAGTTACATGTGTATTAAAAATATGCAAAGGGAAAGTACATTTTGTTAACTTGCATAAATGAAATGTGTAAGTAATCCTTACTTGTTTACTTACAAAAATGTGTAAGTAACTTTGTTAGATTACTTACAAAGTAAAATGTGCAAGTTAACTATTATACTTGCTTAAAATAGAATGTACAAGTGACATGTTTAAAGTAAAATGAATTTTAAACGTTTTCAATGGTTTGTTTAGGGGTTTGATCATAATGCAACGTAACAAACATGCACGAACCTGTGTTGTAGCATGTGAGGACTCAAGACGTCTAGATGTGTTGATGTATGTTGAGACAAAATATGATTACGAGTAACTTGTGCACTTTTACATTATAAGTTACATGTTTGTCATTATCAAAACAAACGAGACTGTATCGATTAAATATCGTAATATTTACACTAACAATCTCCCCTCTTTTTGATGATGACAAAATATGTAAACGTAATATATAGTAAAGTGTAAAAGTCACTTCTATCCCCGTACACTTTTACATTACCTCTCCGTTTACAGTCTTCTCCCCCTTTTGTCGAAACAAAAGGGTGTGTCCTTGGAGTTTAACTTCATTTTTCCTTGAAAAGGCGAGCTTGCATCATCCCTAGTGAAGTTAAATTGTCTGATATAACCCCTTATGTTGTTGCATCCCCTAGGTGTTGGATCCATGGATCAAAAATGGAGTCTTAACCTACATCAAAGTTAGTTTTGTGCAACATATATAAAAAATATGAGAACTATATGATGAAGAAAATGACATCTTCCTTTTGGGCGAAACGCAAAGGATTGTCGAAAAGTGAAAATGATGATGAATGCATGCATGCTCCCCCTTGACATGCTCCCCCTTGTTCGAGGCATCAAGTATGATCCTACAAAACAAAAAATTAGTGCAATAATAGCTTTTGTCCTTAGACAAATATTTCATATACAACAAAGTTTATAGACGACCCAATATGATTGCTTAACGAATGCTCCCTCTTGTTCGAGGGCGTTAAAATGAACCTATAAAAAGAAAAATAAACGTAGCAAACTTCATCCTTGGATGAGTATGCCATATACCACAAAGTGTATATGAGTGAACCTAAAAAGATTGCTATACACATTAAAGTGTATACATGAATTTGAACCTACAAAAAAATTAGTGCAATATATACTTCATCTTTCGAGGACGTCGTATAGAATAAGATGTATATAGGATGCAATATATAAATGATATAACCACAAGAGAGTCGTGATCATACAACAAAACATATTAGGAGGTGTGGTCGACTAAGAAGGGCATACACTCATAATGAAGAAAATGTAAATATAAAATGATTCTCTAAAACAAAATCCTAGAAAAATAAACTGGAAGTAAGATAATGCCAAAAAGTAAAATCCTACTACTTGCATCATCGTGGTTGGTTTTGGTGGCAAGGTTGTTAAAGGTTGTAAGGATGTGTTTGAGAATGAGACGTATTTCATTACGAAATTCACTTGGCTTATGACAACATAGGCAAAGATGCTTATGAGTGTTGGGTTGTGGTTATGGTGGAACGCTTCGTGCTGAATCCTTTTTGTAAAGATAACTTGGTGGATGACACAAATTTGATAGAAGTAAAAAGGTTTATCTCTAAACTTTACCTTGTTCAGTTTATGAAGCACTTGAGGTGCTAGACATGATAAATTTATGAGTAGTAAAATAGGTGGCAAAAGATGGTGATGACAATGCAAGCAACTAATAATGTATGATTATTAATAAATTGGTGTCAATGATTATGCATGTATGAACGTGTAATGAGAGAAATGGATAAATGTGCGAATGAGCACAAATTAACTTGATAAAGAAATCAATCTTTATTAACCTACACATTTAAATGAGTTAGTTTTAAGTCTCAACATGATAGTTCAAACATTTATACCAATAAATACGAATGAAACTTGTTCACATATTATCACACAAATGACTTAATAAGTAGATACATAGATAGTCATATATACGAACAAAACACTTTCATAAATAAGCACATAATTAGAGATACCATTAAATTAAGCAAATAGGAGGACATATGTTGCAACTAGCTTAAAATGTCATAATACATGTTTGAAAAATACTAGATAATTCTATGAGTTTAGAAGGACTTAAATGCTAGATAATTCAAAACCAACTATTGGGTAACCTTAATACAAGTTTAAATTACCCAAATAAAGTGTTAGGTAAAAAAGTTAACAACCTAAAACGACCAAGCCCTTACTGTGGACTGGGCAAGCCCGTTTCCTTTTGGCAAAGGGTACCGCCCTTTGCTACAGAGGGTACCGGGGTCTGTAAGAAAAATCAGACCTAAAAAGCGCGGCAAAAAGCCTTCTATATTTATTACTTTACCTTAAAAGAGATCAATATACATTCCTAAATGAGGCAAGAATCTAATAGTGGGACAAAAGGGGTATGATCCAATAATTCTTACATAAACCAAACGCTCCTTGATCCTATTAGGAATAATGCTAAATGGCCAAAATAATTCAGATAAATTTCCTACACACATAAATATCTGAGATTACAATCAAATATCCATATATTCAAAATTCACAACCATTAAACAAACAAAGTTTTAACCTAAAGTAGTGCCAAATAGTTTTAACCAAACACAAGCATAATGAAGAAGATGATTTAGATTAGTAAATCGATTGCACTAACAATGACGTGAAAGATATGTGTCAAAGGAAACAAATAGGCACGCGATCCAATGATGGCGATTTAGACAATGAAGTTGTGATGATCTAGATTTGAAGAATCCTAGACTTCTACATGTTTTTTTTTGGGTAAAAGGGAATCAATACCCCGGTAAAATGCATTACACCAAAAAAGCGTTGAAGTACAATGGATATAGGTGAAGTCCTATATCACAGCCCGTTACATGGGCCAAAAATGCACAAACCAATGTGCAACAACTACATAAGAGTGACATGCCACTCTCATGACCTAAATACGAAGGAAACTATAACATAACCATGATAAACATACAACCAAGTGTTCCAACTTAAAATTACAGCTCTTGGGAATGCGTGACGCAACTAAGTGACCAAAATAGTCACAAAGACGTCCATAACAACCTTCTCGGAGAATAAGAATGCTAAACAAAGACGGAGATTGTTACGAAGACCATAAATCAGCCTTATTACCAAGAGAAACACCCACACGTATACCATAATCAGCACACGTGACTTCCACATTACAATCATGACATCCACACCATACCAATGCAATAACCAAGTGCATATGTGCGTGATAAACCCTAGAAAAGGTTTCGCCCAGCAGAAATAATGATCATGCAACCTCCATCAGGAACGAACACACACCGATCCTGAACTTCTAACAAACAACCATTCGTGTCAAACCAGTAACATGTATACGAAGCATAACACGAAAACCAACCAGGGTCTGAAACTCCAGCTGCAAATTATGCATTGTAATCTCCTACAACCCAAACAGGTTAAGTCTAGCCATCGTTCGACCTTATCAAACATCCAGATCGACACACATCATCGATCTAAAAAACAACCAACTGCGAACAAGGGAAAAAAAACCCTAGTCGCCGTAAAGAACATCCACGATCAAGGGTAGTGAAACCCTAATCGCCGCAAGCCACGATCAAGGGAAGCAAAACCCTAATCGCCGCAAGGAACATCCAAACTCTCCAAATCATCGAACCACTTCCAGACCATCACTTTCAACTCTCATTGATCACTTCCAACGAACAACAAATCAGAAACGGTGTAAACCACTTCCAAGGTCGTCCCCATAACCATTAACAGCCATGACATCTCATGTAGTGAAACCCTAAAATTAGGGTTTCTTGACCCCGTCGTTGCCACACAACATAACCAGAAAAAGACACCACGAGATCAGAAGATATAGAATCTCATGATCTCGATGTCACCTCAAATCGTCCTATGAGCATGATCACCAATCAATAAGAATGAAAAACGTGGATCAATAACCCGTCAAACCAAATCAGACCGAACCCCTAAAACATAATAATAAAAATAACGAACCCTAAATCTTTAGAGCTAGGGTATCGATCTGAAGCAAGGTGCGATTAGGTATATAGACTAAGATCAGCCGACCCCCCCTCCTTGAATAAAAGAACACAAACCCTAGGAACCGATTGCATATCCATAAAAGTAGATAGAGAAGCGGATCTAGGGTTTCATTCGCCGGAAAAGAGAGGGGGAGGGGGGCCGGAAATCGCCACCTAATCATGTTAATAAAGTTAAAACGTTTACAAATAGTTCGATAGTAAAAACGATGCAATTTCTTCGTTTTAAGCCCGTTTCTTACGTCCACGCTTTCGTATTAAGACGATGTATCAAATTATGACATTTTTGTATTTCATGTCCTCTGGTGAACAGTACTTTTTACTGTTCACACCAGTTAATTAAAAGCTTTATAAATAAATAAAAACATTTCCAAGGTTTACACATTTGACTATTAATCAAATAGTTATCAAACACTAAGATCATATCAAACAAAAATATGCAATCAAAACATGTATGTGTAATCCAAGTGGTCTTGATTGACTAACGAAAGAAAAATTATTTTTAATACTAGTTTAATTTGTATTCCTACATTTGCCTATCGAAGAGTAGCAATGATGATAATTAGCTTCATCTTATTAATACTTGGCATAATGCATCTCAACCAAATGTATTAAAACTACCATGATATGTATGAACAAAGTATGGTTTTGATGCATGCAAAAGAGATAGATACAAATTGTATTTTTCAACAAATAAGCTTATTCTACGGGACCAAGCAAAAGGATGATTAACAAACAAATAAGACAAGTAGATGATGAATCTTATTTTAGTGGACTACTTTTCACTTCTAATAACTTATAATTAAGACCATTCAGTAAGTAAGGTGTAATGACATTTCTTGTAACACAACCGTTCATGTTACGAGGAGAGTATGAGGCGAAGGATATATATTATCCTTTATCGACCAAAGAGGAACATTTAGCGCACGATCATGTTTTTCTAAGAGAGGATTGAAGAGTATGAAATTACAATTTCAAAATTTGTAAATTATTTTACGATTGTTTTTGAAACACCCATTTTCCAACATGACAAAAAATACTTAAAAATTTAAAACTTTTGGCGGAAACGCTGTAACATTTTGTATTTTCACGGCCAATATTTAGACCGAGCTTTAATTCTATTTTAATTTTTAATAGAAATTATTATTTTTGCTTTTTAGTCGTTTTAACAAAAATTTCGTTTTAGCTAGTTACGAATCGTGCCTTGAATATTTATTCATTTTAACGTTTGAGAAATCAATAATTCCATATTTTAGCTTCGAGAGCTTATTTATTTTTTATTTTAATACTTTTCGACTTTTATCCGCGTTTGGCCGAAACCGCGTCAAAATAGTATTTTTACAATTTTAAATATTTTAACTAAGTGTTTTAAAACAAATATTATGGTATAAATGTTTTAGAAAAATAAAAATAAAAATATAATTTATAAACATAACATGTAAACCAAACACCCCCTTATTATATTTTACTCCTACTAAATCCTAAACCAAACACATCCATTTTATTTTTGATCCATTATCATTTAAAAGCCTATATAGCAATTTTGAGTCCAACAACCCACACCCTTACACCAAACCCCCCCATTATTATCTTTTTTAATGTATAAACTTAGACCCATAGTATAATCCCAACTCCCTTATAAAGAAAAAAAAACACACAGACACAGTTAATAAAAATTTTATGTCTCTCCCTCCCTTCCCTCTCTGTGACCGACGACACCATCACCCAAAATCATCAAAACCATCATCAAACTTCTTAAAATCAACCCCATTTAATTCCAAATCAATCCTAAACTAAACCCCATCATCCTTTGACAAAAAAAACCTACATGCACAAGTTTTTACAAGATTCTTGAATTTTTAGTTTTTGGTTTCTAAGGGTTTTGATCTAATTGAGGGTAATTGTAGTAACAAGGGTTTAAAATTGAGTGTGTAAACAAAGATTGGAGTAATAAAATCAAGTTGTGACTTGGTTTTTGGTATTCGGCCAAGAAACAAACCCAAAAGGGGTTTGATTATTTTGATTTCCCTTGCATTCGTGTGTATTTGTAAGTATTTTTCTACCCTTCTTACATTGATTTAATTATATGTTCTATGCATGTATTGATCTTGTATTGAGAATCCATGGTATTTTAGTGCATGTGAATTATATGAGTTAGATTGTTAGTTTTAGATGATTAGCATGGTTATTAGGATAGTTTGAGTACGTTGGGGATGTTTGTGATGCGAAATATTAGTGTTTTGAAGGAGTTGAAAGACACTCATTTAGACCAAAAACTTTAGGTCCGTTTTCAGCAAAGTTAAAAATTTTAAAACCGATTTTAGGTCGTACGATACGTCGTACGTCCCGTAACTCTTAAAAACGAACGTTTGGCGGTCATTTGAAATTTTGAAAGACTATAAAAGTTCCAATCAACTCTTAGTTAAAAATTAGTTTGCTGCAAAATCGTAAAGGGCATTTTCGTCATTTTCTGTCGAGTTTTGGGTCTCAGGTATATCTAAAAAGTTGTTTAGAATGCCGTTTTACCTTTTCGCGAGGATATCTAAGCCTAAAAACACACATTAACGGGTCAAAAAGCTTAGGATTAAGTACTATATTAGTTTACGAAAAATAAAGTTTTTTGCAGAAACTTGCAGGGGCAATATCGTCATTTCTGTTGGGTTTCGGGTCTCGAATAAAACTGAAAAGTTGTCCGAAATGTCGTTTTACATCAAATTGCTTTAGAGTCCGAGTCATGAAACGTAATTTAGCGGGTCGTTTGGACGGGTCAGACTTAAGAAAAATTATACTAAAAAGTCAACACGGCGAAATTTTTAAGATTAGCCGACTAGTGTTTTACCAAACGATTTGGCGTAAAATATAATAAGTAAAACTGAATATACAACTAATAAGTTAGTCGTTTACTTTTGTTCGTGTCTAAATGTCTTACTCTTGATAACAGGTCAAAATGGGTAATTTTTATTAAAATTACATATTAATCGGAATGGGTTAAAATAAAGTTAAACTTAAGTTGGATCATTTTAGTGGGTATAAATAAGTATGTTTGGGGCACTCATGGATTCTACGATACAAGATTTGAGACATGTCAGAATATACATATATTTACTATATTTATGCATTATAGGTTGTGGTTGAGGCGTGTCGTCATTTGCCCATTGTTTATCATCTCGTTCGAGGAGTTTCCTAATTTTTATTGTTGATCCGTGTTTGCGCTCATTTCTTTTGATTTCGCAAAGTGGGTTCATAGCCCCACCTTTTCTCTTTTAATGGTTTCATAAACTATTTCGGGGTGAGAATACATGCTCGTTTTACTAAGTAAACTTTTTGATTTCTACCACATAAGCGTTACATGAACGGTTTTACTAAAGTTTTTACTTGCTTGCTACATGATTTGAAATACATTGAATAACTATTTACTAAAATCCCGGGAGTTTTGAATACATTACTATAGTTTTAAATTGACACAATTGCTTGAAGGGTATGCTGACCGATACATGTGAAATTATTGAAATAGATATAGCTACTTGCCAACAGACCCAAAATCGTTAACCGTTAACTACCTATGATGGGTAGCCGCTTGTGCATAAAATAGATCTATTGGGTTTGATAACCCTGTCCGTCTAGGGATGCATCCATTGCGGGAACACCCAGTCAAAACGGACATGTGTAGTGAGATGTTAGTAGGTATGTGGCAATGATACCTAACATGGGGGCAAATTATTATTTGTGAGCATATGAAAAGATATATGATGTGTTATGGGTTCGGTGTCACGAGCTCAATGCGATAATTCTATTACTTGACATTGTATGCTTGCACGAGTCGTTGCCGATTACTTAAACCTTGTGGTCCACTACTGAACATTTTTTGATTTATTGAATCACTAATTAGATTTCGAAAATAATACTTTGAAATATTGTAACGCTACTTTTCTTACTCAAATATTACTTGAGTTATTTGAATACTGCTTTTACTTAAACCTATGAATTCACCAATATTATTGTTGACGTTTTGCATGTATTTTCTCAGGTTATTATATTGCTAGCTGAGCATTGGGAGCATTCGAGTCGCGCGGTTATATTTTTGAAGGCTTTATGATTTGAGTACCATTCGACAAATGTTTTAAAAATGTTTTCTATCGTATAACAAATGGGACCTGTTGTAACTCTGATATTTATAAAAATTATCGAATGGTTGACTTTTCAAAACGTCTCACTTAGAGTCGTTTTCTGTAACTTGTACTTTATACTATGAAGTAGCACCCCAAGTGGTATTCCGCTGCGTTGTGATTTTGGAGGTGTTACAGAGTGGTATCAGAGCTCAAGTTATAACAAACTAGGTCGTTTTCAAAACCTGGACTATAACTGTTTTTCAAAAAAATTTAAAAGTCTTTCACTGTTGTTCGATATTCGCGCGCGCATGCTCCCAGGTAATAAGCTCTCTTTTGCATCTCTACTACTATTACATGAATAATGAGTATTTAACACTTAGTTATGATTTCGCTCTCTTATGCCTATCTTATGACGTCTTACTATTTATCTTATATCGGTCAGTTATACAAATATTGACCACTCCAATTTTCGCGCATTTCCTGATTTCTCATTTACTCCCTCGAGCATCAATATTGGTATATGAGCTACTCTCTTCTCGATTTCTTACGCTTATCTTCGAGATTACCGCTATCTATTTATATAAAAGTAATTCATATAAGTGTTGACTATTTACGGTCACTTACGTCTACTTTTAGAACTTTCGAGTAAAGTTGGTGTGTTCGTGTTTTGATTCTCTTGTATCGATCTCTACCAAGTGAGTCTTAAATCCTTGATTCTGGAAATTCATGAGTATTTGTGTTTAAAATTGTGTTAAATAACTAAGCATGGCTTTGTATAGGGGTTTAGAGGAATTAAACTGGTGTTGGTTGGATTTTGAAATGGAATGATAGGGCAGTTTATAACCAGCAGGGTGTTGGTGTAATATCAAATAATTTTTGGCTTGAGGTCTGTGACTTTAGTACTTTGTTGGGTAGAGCAACATACAAGGTGTATGTGTTTCTTTGGATGGAGCCGTAACTCCTCTGGATGAGTTAGTTACGCCCAAATTAGTGAAACTAGTCCAAATGGGTGACCAACAAATAGTTTATGTTTTAGTGTGAAACTTTTAGCTTAAAGCCTACTGTATCTTTACTAAAAGTTTCACACTAAAACATAATCCAATTTACCATATGGATAGATTATAATCTCAGGTCATGGATTCTACGATACAAGATTTGAGACATGTCAGAATATACATATATTTACTATTTATGCATTATAGGTTGTGGTTGAGGCGTGTCGTCATTTGCCCATTGTTTATCACCTCGTTCGAGGAGTTTCCTAATTGTTATTGTTGATCCGTGTTTGCGCTCATTTCTTTTGATTTCTCAAGGTGAGTTCATAGCCCCACCTTTTCTCTTTTAATGGTTTCATAAACTATTTCGGGGTGAGAATACATGCTCGTTTTACTAAGTAAACTTTTTGATTTCTACCACATAAGCGTTACATGAACGTTTTTACTAAAGTTTTTACTTGCTTGCTACATGATTTGAGATCATTGAATATCTATTTACAAAATCGTGAGTTTTGAATACATTACTTGTTTTAAATTGGACATAAGTGCTTGAAGGGTATGCTTGACTCGTTATTGTGAAATATTAAAATAGAGTAGCTATTGCCAAAAGACCCCAATTTCGTGAACCGTTAACTACCTATGATGGGTAGCCGCTTGTGCATAAAATAGATCTATTGGGTTTGATAACCCTGTCCGTCTAGGGATGCATCCATTGCGGGAACACCCAGTTAAAACGGACATTGTGTAGTGAGATATTAGTAGGTATGTGGCAATGATACCTAACATGGGGGCAAATAATTATTTGTGAGCATATGAAAAGATATATGATGTGTTATGGGTTTGGTGTCACAAGCTCAATGTGATAATTCTGTTACTTGACATTGTATTCGTTGCACTGTCGTTGGTTGATCTTAAACCTTGTGGTCCACTACTAAACATTTCTTGATTTATTGAATCACTATTTGGATTTCAGAAATAATACTTTGAAATATTGTAACGCTACTTTTCTTACTCAAATATTACTTGAGTTATTTGAATACTGCTTTTACTTAAACCTATGAATTCATCAATATTATTGTTGACGTTTTGTATGTATTTTCTCAGGTTATTATATTGCTAGCTGAGCATGGGGAGCATTCGAGTCGTGCGGATATATTTTTGAAGGCTTTATGATTTGAGTACCATTCGACAAATGTTTTAAAAATGTTTTCTATCGTATTACAAACGGGACCTGTTGTAATTCTGATATTTATAAAAATTATCGAATGATTGACTTTTCAAGACGTCTCACCTAGAGTCGTTTTCTGTAACTTGTACTTTATACTATGAAGTAACACCCCAAGTGGTATTCCGCTGCGTTGTTGTAATTTTGGGGGTGTTACAAACGCCATGACAGAAATCTGACCTACTGTTATTCTTTTATAAACTGATAATAATATATTACAAATCAACCCTTGAGACTATTTTTACATGAAACTAGACTCAATTACCTTTAAAACGGCGGGTGGCACAACTTCTAACTCATACGGTTGATTTTATATGAAATTCTCAAAATGACCCATTCTCTGCAAA
The DNA here is from genome assembly GCA_026074375.1 of Tanacetum coccineum. NCBI lineage: Eukaryota > Viridiplantae > Streptophyta > Magnoliopsida > Asterales > Asteraceae > Tanacetum > Tanacetum coccineum. The sequence goes on from BQNB010015555.1 coordinate 30,321, forward strand.
ACTTGTTGTCCTGATTTTATACATGGCTAAAACGACCGAAACTCGACATAAAATCAAAACTTCCAGAATTCATTCTTAAAATATATACTTCATTATCAAATACACACTTAGTCTATATGAACCGCATAACCGTTCTTTTCGGGTTTTGCCAAACACTAGTTTTGACCCGTTTACCATAACTATAACTTATTACTTTGACCCGATTTAACTTCTACAAATATGCTTTTAAAACTATATCAAGAAATCATTGCACTTCATCATTACTTGAGTATTTCGGATGAAACATTCAAGTTGTCAATCCTACTTTGATGTGCATATATTTTATAACAATGTTTTTCAAAACACTTAACTATCTTACTTAGTTCTTATTCTTAAGATGTTGATATAGCATATGCATAGAAAGATATATTGTATATGCCTATATGAAGTGCACGAAACCTAGCATAAGTCGTAATATGAATATTTATGAAATCGAAAAGCTAACACATAAATTACATGGCATCACAAACACTAATGTTACACAAAAACAACAAGCTCAAATACAAGATGTAAAGAGTATATAATACTAAATAAAGTGCAACAAGTAATCATATAGCGTATCACATATTTTAAACATCATTTCTACATGTATGGCTTACCTAAACATTCATGGAAACATATTTTTAACAAAACTAGGAGTTATCCCAAACACTCCTTTCGAAACCATATTAGTTTATAATTTTTCTTAAATCAACAAACAAGCGAGTTAATGACAAGTTTGACACTTATGATTCACAAATAAACAAGTTCAATTGCAATTGAGATGAGCATACAATCAAGATGTATAAACAATGTAAATCAATGCAACTAGTCATATAGCATACGAAAATACTTTTCTTCGCTTTGCGTTAAATATAACGATGTATAACAAGCTTGATTAGTTTCCTTATGTTTATAAACATGACCAAATCATTTAGTTTCAAAAGAAAATATATCAATTTTCAAAGGAAAACAACTTAAATTGCCCGACTAGAAAGTTTTGAGTTTCTACGTCAAAACGAAACTTAATATTTGGACACTTTATAGTATTTTGCTAATTTTACGTCCTTAAACTTTTAATAAGGACCTCTAACCTAATTTATTAGAAAGTAGACTCAATTGCCTTCGAAATGGTAGGAGGCACGACTCGTACGGACTTACGGTTAACTTTTTATGAGCTTTCGAAGTTGACCAAATATGTGAAAAACCTTCTGAGGTACCAGGTCAGCCGGGACCTTTACCAAAGCATACCGCTCTTTGTTAACAAAGGGTACCACGGGTCTGGTTGAATTTTACTAAAAACGCATATTAGACCCGAAGAAAAGGTTTAAAAACGCAAATTTTAATCATTATTCAAGCTTTGTATTAACAAGATATTCAATAACAAAACTTCTAAGTATAAAACAACGACATACTTTTCATATTAAGTCCCTCTTTTAGGATAATTTGATACATGGATCATACTCGGTTTTGAAAACCATTTGTTTTGAAAACTAGAGCTACGTGGCTCTAATACCAATTGTGGAAAACGTACAGGGGGGTGAATACGTTTCCATTTAAAATCTTAAAAACTTTTGTATCAAATACCCGATCAAGTTTGTCGTAATATGAATAATGGAAAGCCTATAATAAAGCAAGTTGTCACAACACAAGCATAAACATTAAGCCACAACACAAGCATAATCATAAAGTAAATAGAGAGAGTGATAAATAAAAGAGAATGCAAATCGGACACGAAGATTTATAGTGGTTCAATCACAGAGCTCCTCTCCGCCCTACTCCACTTCCCGAGTACCCAACTCGAGAGTTACTTTACTAGATCAACAAGCTCCCTTCTCGGTATCCGCTCCGCACTTGGCTACCCAGCGTTTACCGTGGGCACGATAACTGGTACACCAGAGGTGCGTCCTTCCCGGTCCTCTCGTACTAGGGAAAGGTCCTCTCAATGCTCTAACGACCACACCAGATATGGACCGAACTGTCACACGACGTTCTGAACCCAGCTCACGTACCACTTTAATGGGCGAACAACCCAACCCTTGGAACATACTACAGCCCCGGAGAAAACCTTACACAACGTTGCTTACACTTTTTCTGGTACAAAGGTAAATACCGAGTCCTTACACACAAAGTAGAACCAACCTTACACCGCTTACACTTTATCCGATACAAAGCTAAATACCAGGCTCTTACACACCGGGTAGAACAACCCAAACCCGTTATGTTTTTTGACCCGACATAACAAACCTTGTGTTTTATGGCACAAACACATAAACCATCTAATCTAATTGGTGATACAAGATAATTTGATACATATGTAAGTACAATGATGATCCAAGACAATGTGTCTAATGGATATGAATGACTAATCTATATGAACTTCTACTGATGGGAAGCCTCTAAATAGATGAAGATGATGAGATCTTTAATCTTTTAGATCTTCGTATCTATATGCTATGTGGTGGATTGAAATGGCAAGATCTTCTAAGGCTTGCTTTGGTGGATCATCATAGAAGTATGCTTACAACAAAATGAAAGTTAGAAGCATTATGATCATGTGTTAATGAGGGTTTTATGATGCATAATGGCTGATCTAAATGTGTGTGAAATGATGGAAGAGAAAGTGTGTAAGAATGGATGGAAAAATGTAAGATTTGCTGCGATTTATAGGAAAATTGACCATTGTAGCATGCACATTCCCACGATAACCTTCCGTGTAAGGGTACCCCGGCGAGTGTAAACACAAAGAACCGCCATTTACATTCACCACAGATATTTGGGTTTGGCGGTACCCTTCTCAAAAGGTACCGGCCAAGTGTAACCCTAGGGGTAACCGGCACATAGTTTTTACAAACTAGATTTTGGATTTTTTTATGATGCCTAATCTTGACAAAAATCTATGCAAGCTTTAAAGATTTCTGTCAGATTAGAAGGATTATGCAAAGATATGGTGATGTTCATGGATGGTGTAAAACTAATAAACGTTTTTTCTTTTAAAGAAATGTGTTTAAGAGTAAAATGTATATATAACACTAAAGGTAAGTTACATGTGTACTTAAAAATAGGCAAAGTGAAAGTACAATTTGTTAACCTCTATTGCATAAATGAAATGTGTAAGTAATCCTTACTTGGTTACTTACTAAAATGTCTAAGTAACTTTGTTAGATTGCTTACAAAGTAAAATGTGCAAGTTAACTATTATACTTGCTTAAAAATAGAATGTACAAGTGACGTGTTTAAAGTAAAACGAACTTTAAACATTTTCAATGGTTTGTTTAGGGGTTTGATCATAATGCAACGTAGCAAACATGTATGAACCTGTGTTGTAGCATGCAAGGACTCAAGATGTCGAGATGTGTTCATGTATGTTGCGACAAAATATGATTACGAGTAACTTGTACACTTTTACGTTATAAGTTACATGTTTGTGATTATCAAAATAAACTAGATTGTGTAGAATAAATATCGTAATATTTGCACTAACAAGAAGAATTATACCACTCACGACTTAGAGTTAGGAGCTGTAGTGTTCGCTCTTAAGATTTGGAGACATTACTTAAATGGTACGAGGTGTACTATTTTTACTGATCACAAGACTCTTCAGTATATACTTGACCAGAAGGAGCTAAACATGAGGCAGCGTCGATGGATCGAGCTATTCAGTGATTACGATTGTGAGATTCGTTATCACCCCGGAAAGGCGAACGTTATAGCAGATTCTTTGAGCCGGAAAGAACGTTTGAATCCACTATGAGTTCGAGCCTTTGTCATGACAATTGACTCTGTTAGTACAAATATTACGGTATTTAATCTACACATTCTTATTTGTTTTGATAATGAAAAAAATTGTAACTTGTAATACATAACGTCAAATGTACAAGTTACTCGTAATCGTATTTTGTCTTGACATACATCAACATCTCTCCACGTCTTGATCCCTAGTATGTTACAACACAGGTTCGTACATGCTTGTTATGTTGCATTATGATCAAAACCTTATTTCACATTTTGCATTTACAAGTACTTTTATACAAATGCATCACTTTTATATTTACACTAAAGTTTACGCCTAGATATATTTTACAAGTAAACTTTATTTTGACAAGCATTCAACTAGACTTTTTATTTTCATAAGTTTACCTTCTTTTAAATAAAAAGTAATTTTACATCAGGCCTTACATCATCTATATCTTGCAAAATCTCTCAAAGATTACAAAAGATTTTTTAGATTTGGTGAACAGTGTAGCTGGTTCCATAGGAGCGTCGCCGGTTCCATTGGATTTACAAAACCAATTCCATTGCTATAGTAGTCGGTTCTATTCAGCTTTTTCGTATAAATAGAGGAGCCTTTCCAATCCATTTTTAACTACTTTTAACACACTTTCTCCACCATTTTTCACACATACAGATCTGTAAGAATGTATCCATAAAACCTCATGATCATAATGCATCTAACTCTCATTTTGTTGTAAGCATACACTCGAAATGATCCACCAAATCAAGCATCAAGATCTTGCCATCCACATCCACCGAAGCAAGAGTTCTTGCCATTTCCATCCATCACCAAGCATATACATAAGAAGATCTACAAGACTAGAGATTTCATGTCATTCATCCATTTGAAGACTTCTCATCAATGGAAGTTCTTTTAGATCATCATTCATTCATTTGCATTTATCAATCAAACACCATGTAATATGTAGAGGTCATATGGGTTATTTCTAGCGGGTTAGAGTATGGGTTTTATTGTTGTGTTGAAAGGGATGTTAGGTTGGTTCTACATTAATCTAGAACTCGGTATTTAGCTTTGTACCAGATAAAGTGTAAGCGACGATGGGTTGGTTCTACCCGATGTGTAAGAACTCGGTATTTAGCTTTGTACCGGAAAAAGTGTAAGCAACGTTGTGTAAGGTTTTCTCCGTCGAGAAGGGAGCTTGTTGATCTAGTGAAGTAACTCCCGAGTTGGGTACTCGGGGAGTGGAGTAGGGCGGAGAGGAGCTCTATGATATAAATCATCGTGTTCGGTTTGCTCAATATTTTATTTATCGCCCTTTATTTACTTTATGCTTATGATTGTGTTGCGACTTGATGTTTACGATTGCGTTATGACTACGTGCATATTCTATGTTTTCTATTGTTCATATAGTCATAGACTATATTTGGTACGTTTCATATTAAGTCACGGTTGTTCGGGTATTTGATGCAAAAGATTTAAGATTTTAATCGAAAATGTATTCACCCCCCCCTACGTTTTCAACAATTGGTATCAGAGTAGGTGGCTCTAGTTTTCAAAACAAATGGTTTCCAATACCGAGTACCATCCATGTATTAAATTATTCGAAAAACAGGACTTAATATGAAAAGTATGTCATTGTTTTATTCTTCAAAGTCTTGATTATTGAATATCGTTGTTATACAAGCTTGAATAGTGTCAAAAATCTGTTATATAAGTTTACCTTAAAGCCTACCAAGAGTTAAACCTTTTCGTCGGGTCAAAATATGCGTTTTTGAAAAAATCGATCAGACCGGCGGTTCTGTTCGTTAACAAAGCCGGTTCCATTTGGCAAAGGAACCGGCGGACCCGGTTCTACAGTAGGTTTTGCAAATTTTTAATCAACTTTGAAAAGTCTTAAAAACTTAACCATAAATCTGTATGAGTCGTGCCACCAACCAATTCGAAGAGAATTGAGTCTAGTTTCTAATTAAATGTGTTAGAGGATCTGCTTACAAGTTTAAGTAAGTCAAAATTTCAAAATACTACAAAGTGTCTAAAATTTCAAGTTTCGTATTAACATAAAAACTCAAACTTTTCAGTCGGCAATTTTAGTTGGTATCCTTTGAACATTGATACATACCTCTTTAAAACTAAAGTATTTTGGTCACTAATCAAGCTTGGTATACATCGTCATACTCAATGCAAGGCGAAAAGAATTTTTTGTATGATATGTTATATGACTAGTCATTCTAGTTTGCATTGCTTATGTATAATGTTTATATGCTTGTTTCTCATTGCATTTAAGCTTGCTTATTTGTGAAACATAAAAGTCAACCTTGTCTTGTATGTTCATTCGCTTGTATGTCAATTTAGATTCTTAAAGGAAATAATACGATTTCAAAAGGGGTGCTTGGGTTAACTCATAAATTTGTCAAAAAAATGCTTTTTTGGTAAATGTTTTGTTAACTCACATTAGTAAAATTAATGACTTGATGTGTGATGTGCTATATGACTACTTATTTGCCTTGTTTACATCTTATCTTTGCGTCTTGTTTGTTTATGGATCATAAGTGTCTTGTTTGGTTTTTTCAGTGCATCTGTTTGGTTTTCTAGGTTTTCTACCAAAATATAGTTTTCTCTAGAACCTATATATATATATATATATATATATATATATATATATATATATATATATATATATATATATCGTATAGATTACGGAAATGTGAATTATTTATCTTCGGCATTCGAGCTCTTGCTCATTCCTTTTCGTTAGTTTTTCGCGGATTATTTTGGTCGATTGTGTTAGTGCAAATATTACGATATTTAATCTATACCATCCGAAATACTCAAGTAAAAATGAAGTGTAATGATGTCTTGTTGTAAAGTAATAAGTTATTGTTTTGGTTAAAACAAGTCAAAACTAATGTTTGGCAAAACCCATTAAAGAAAAACTATTCCGCGGTGGTTTTTTAGTCAAGTGTGTTCTTTGATATTTTAAGATGTTAATTTTAATGAATAAATTCTGGAAGTTTCGTTATTCTCCTTCCCACTATATGATGTCGACTTATTTATGTCATTGTTGATTTCAATTCTATTTTTTTTGGGTAAAGGGTTTCCCCGGTAAATTGTATTACACCAAAAAACATTTAAGTACAAAAAGCGTAGGTGAAATCCTACAACCCATATCTTGTCATGAGAAAACAAACTTAAGATTGACACGACAATCTCAAGAATACCACGCAACAAAAATGCTAACAACCAAACCACAACATAAGAAAGACAAACCTATCTTATGCTAAACAAACAAGACAAACTTATTTCCTAACTCAACCTTTCTGCCGGATATCAAATTTGTCACCAAATTTATCCCCTTCAGGAAAGATAAATTCATCCACTTCATCATCGGATTCGACATGTTCATTCAACTGAGACACTTTATGCCTCGTCTCTTGATCTTCCACTTGATTACTCCTAGAACTAGAAGTTCCATATTCATCATCTATATCTAAAGTATTTAAAGCATCAAAAGATTTTGAAGTGGAAGGACCTTTTACCTTATCTTTAGCCGTAGTATCCATATCAGCCCCTCTCCTAGTAGTACCCTTTTTCTGCCAATAAAAACTAGGTTTTGGCTTATCAAGCCGAATACCCTTAATTTGACGCGACCTAGGATGCATATCAGCCTTCTTATCTTTATGTTTCTTCCTTTTAACCTCCGTAATCCCATCACTTTGTATCCGTAGAAACAGAAGCGACCGGTTCTCTAACAGTCTTAGGGCATTTATCAGAAGAGTGACCAAATTTTTTATAATTGGCACACCTTGGAGGTTGCCATTTGTATTCCACACTAATGACTTCCCTCGTATAGTCCGTTTCATCATCATTTGGAAAAGCCATAACTACCTCTTTCTTTAAATCCGACTCCGAGCTAACCTCAATAAGAGCATGAGCAAAATTAATACGTCCCCATGCTTCACCACACATAGAGCTTGTATATGCATATAACATCAAAGGTTTACCAATTTGAGTAGCAATAAGACCAAGGCCATCCTCTGAGTACGCAACTAGAGGACCTTGTTTTTAATTAATAACCAATTAGTCTAATTTTCACCTTTACCAATTGGTCTAATTTTCACATGCTTGAACATGGTTTGTATGTATTTGCATCTTGTTCCTTATATGAGATTCCTACATGATTTATTTGCCTCTTTTGCTATTATGTTATGTCAAAGTATTTTTTTGTATACTTGTAGAAGTTTAGGATCTTCCTTTTGAAGCCACATTATTTTAATTAATAACCAAAATCGGCAAACAAGCAAATAAACAATATAACAAGGTTGATACTTGTGTTTCAGAAATAAACAAACTCAAATGCTATAAGTGAACTTGTGCTCATTTGTTTCCTTTGGCCATACCTTTCGCATCATAATCTTGTGTTTGGTTGAACTATTTGAAACATGTTCTTGTATGAATGCTCGTATGTCTCATATTGTTTATGTTTGAATTCTTGAATGCTCATTTGTAATCTAAATCGTTTATGCTTTCGGAAGGTTTTTATGCAATTCATGCTTCTTGTCTTTCATTCCCTTCTAGAATTAGGAGTGTTTGGTATAATAGAAAATTATAGGATCTAAGCGATAAATCTTTTCCATGAGACTTTTGCATTATCAAGAAACTCCATTTAATCACTATCGTAAGCGAAAATGTAACACCCCCATAAAATCACAACGCAGCGGAATACCACCTTGGGGTGCTACTTCATAGTATAAAGTACAAGCCACAGTAAACGACCTCTAAAGAGACGTTTGATAAAATGTCACATTCGATTAAAACTTCAGAGTAAATTCAGGTCCCAATAATTTATGTTTTAACAAGATTACAAGATTTCTTTAATTAGGTTATTTATACTTGTATTAAGGTCGCCAATAGTTGGTTTTGACTTATCTTGCTCTTAAGTCCTTCTAAAACTCATAGAACTATCCAATAGGTTTCGAATGCATACTATAACTTTTTAAGCTAATTGCAACATATGTCCTCCTCTTCAATTAGATTAAGAGTACTCCTTTTTGTGTGTCTATTTGCGAACATGTTTTGTTTGAGGTCTATCTATGTGTTTACTTGTTAAGTCTTTCGTAATAATACTTGAACACGTTTCATTCGTATTTGTTGGCTTAAATATTTGAACTATCATGTTGTGAAATGATATTCTTGCTTTTATCTTGTACTAACTTGTTTGGATTTGCGTAGATCAATAAAGATCGATATCTTTATCAAGTTAAATTGTGCTCATCCGGACATTCATAATGCTTTAATCCATATTTCTCATTACATGCTCATACATGCATAACCATATTCATTACTTTATGCATACATTGTTAGTTGCTTGCATTGTCATCACCACCTTCCGCCTCATATTTAACTACTCACAAAGTCAACATGTCTATCACCTTAATTGCCTCATCAACCAATCACTGTAAGATTAGAGACGAACCTTCTTGCAACTATCAAACTTGAGTCTTCCCTTGAGTCGTTTTAACAAGATGAATCACCATGAAACTTCTCATCACCATAACCACAACCTACTTACTACCACTACTACCCGTGAAGGTTGAATCACCTTCCACAATACATATGGATCAACAAGTCATCTACATATCCCGATAATCATAGCAAATTATGCCTATTTTGTCAAAAGCAAGTAAATCTTCGTAATGAAATGCGTCTTCATTCTCAAACTCGTCCTTATAATCTTCGACAATGTCACCACCAAAGCTAACCATGATGATGCAAGTAATAGGATTATACGTTTTAGCTTACTTTTCTAGGAGTTCCTTTTAGTGAATCATATTTCATTTTAGTTTTAGAAGAATCATATCATATCATATACACATCTTATTATATATGACTTCCTCGAAAGACAAAGTACATATTACACTAAGTTTTCTTTTTGTAGGTTCAAATATACACTTTAATGTGTATGGCATTCTTGTCTACGAACAAAATTTGCCTTTTCATATCATTTCTTTTTAGGTTCACTCATATACACGGTACAATATATGGCATACTCGTCTCCAAACAATGTTTGCAACTATTAATTTTCTTTTGTAGGTTCAAGCGTATACACTTTGTGGTATATGGCTTACTCATCCAAGGATGAAGTTTGCATCATTCATTTTTATTTTTGTATGTTCATTTTGACACCCTCGAGCAAGAGGGAGAATTCGTCAAGAAATCATATTGAGTCGTCTATACACTTTGTTGTATATGGACAAATGTTCTAAGACAAAACCATTATGTGCACTAATTTTTGTTTTGTAGGATCATACTTGACGCCCTCGAGCAAGGGAAAGCTTCCGTTAAGCTTTTATAAAGTGCATATTATATACACTTTGTACTCGAGCAAGGGGGAGAATTCGTAAAGAAATCATATTAAGTCGTCTATACACTCGTTGTATGTGACATCTTTGTCTACAGACAAAAGCTATTATTGCACTAATCTTTTGTTTTGTAGGATCATACTTGATGCCCTCGAGCAAGGGGGAGCTTCCGTCGAGCATTCATAGCATTCATCTTATATACACTTTGTTGTATATATTTTACTCGTCCAAGGACGGATCTAGTTTTGTACTAATTTTTATTTGTAGATTTTATTTCGTATCTTAATGCCTCGAACAAGGGGGAGCACTCGTCAAGGGGGAGCATGAACGCATTCATCATCATTTTTACTCTTCGAAAATCCTTTGCGTTTTGACCAAAAGGAATCTTTTTCCTCATTCATATAGTTATATATTTTTATATGTTGCACGAAACTAACATTTTTGTAGGATAAGCTTTCAAATTTGATCCAATGCCCCACAATAAATCAAAGACAATTACCTAAGGGATGCAACAACATAAGGCGTTTGAGCAAACATTTTAACTTCACTAGGGATGATGCAAGCTCGCCTTTTCGGGGAGAAATGAAGTTTAACTCCAAGGACACACCCTTTTTGTTTTGACAAAAGGAGGAGAAAAAGGTATTATAGGGATACAAGTAACTTTTACATTTACTATATATTACGTTTACATATTTTGTCATCATCAAAAAATGGGAGATTGTTAGTGCAAATATTACGGTATTTAATCTACACATTCTCGTTTGTTTTTTTTAGTAAAGGGTTTCCCCGGTAAAATGTTATTACACCAAAAAACGTTGAAGTACAAAAGGTGCAGGTGAAATCCTACACCCCAGCTCGTTACATGGGCAACAACATGAGATTAACAGACCAATACTCATGAAACAAGCTTCAAAAAGCTACAAACCAAACCACTAAAACAAGAATGACAGGCCATTCTTGTTACTACCAAAGAAAGAAGCAAAAACAACTTTCTTAAAAAAGCCATCAAGATGGCAACCAAAGCTTCTAAAATGATATCAAAATAGATTACATTCAGCAGCGTCTTCCAAATAGCCTTTACGGCTAACTTCCATAGCCTAAACGGCTAGCTTCCAGCAGGTCTTGTGCAATCAGGAGTGTTGTAACAACCCACAATTTTCATCACTATAATTTCCACTTATATTATATTAAATACTACTTTTTCATGGGACAATTTTTGCTTTATTCATTCCAACTATGTAACATAACTTACATAGCAAACTAAACGAGCCCACGCAACCTACCAATGCCAACTATATCTATGTTTATATCAAGTAAACGTCCTAATATGTCAAGTCTATGTTCTAATATCACTTTTACCAAATACGTTATCCGTTTAACGTACCATTTACAACGTTATTTCAAAACAAGCATTATACGTTAACGTTTATATCAAAACCCTAACTTCATGTAATGTTTACATACAAAATGAATGTACAAGCCTTCAAGCATATCTAAAAGTGATTAATTCATAATATTTAAATCACATTTTCCTTCTAAAAAACAAAGTACAACTCATGAGCTCAATGTACAAGCCAATAAAGCATAGAATTCAAACTAGCTCATTTCCCTCCAAAATCTTAAGGATTTCATACCACCTCTTTAGCACTAATTACAAGCACTCAATACACAATATTTAAACCCTTTTCCCTCTCTAATATCAGCTCCTACACTAGCCCTAAAACCTAAACCCTAATCCTAAACCCGAAAACCCAAGCAAATCCGTTACACCCTTAAACTAGTTCATAGTTTTCAGAAATCTGATCCGTTGATAAAACATATGATCTGGGAAAAATCAATAGGCTTTGGGTATTAAGTAAAAATACTAGGTTGTATCCCTATGTCTTGTGATCATTTTTCCGGTTGACTCAACCCGATTCGATGTCGGATGAATTAGTTATAGCTGGAATGGCAAAAGTGTGCAGATTCTGCACACCTGTAGTAAATGGCTGTTATCTCTAAATTTTTGTATAGTGACCCCTAAATATGTAAAACCAAAAATTGTAGAGGACTCAAATATCTAACCATGCTCACTGGTTTGAGCTTAATCAGAATTACGGTTTGTAAAAGACAACTATTTTATCGAGACCGATGTTGGCTGTCCAAAAACAGCCATGAACTCGCCACCCCTAAACTACTTCTAAACCTAGTTCTAAGCAAGCTAGCACCTTAAGCACCTCAAGAACCATGACCTCACCACCACCTTCAGCACCTTGTCATTAACCTAGCACCCACACACCTTAGTCACACACTTGCTCATCAAGCAAAAACACCTCCTTGTCACTCCTTAATAACTGAACCCCTTTCACACCCTTACACCTCATCCTAGCTCTTCATACTCACCTTATTAGCCTTTCTTGGTCCCCACTCCATCCACCTTGGCCACCACTTCAAGTAACTTGGCCATTACTTTACCTAAACTCGGCCTTTAAGTTTCCCTAGCCCTATATATACATGCATACATACATACTCTTTCAATTCATCTCTAAAACTCAACACATACTCAAAAAATGTTCTAGCCATGTCCTAGAAGAGAACTAAAATCCTTAGATCAGATTAGAAGCCAAAGATTAATAAGAAGAAGCCTTAGAGCTCGTCTTTAAGTCATTCAAACCAAAAACCCTCTTTTTCGACCCATCTACAAGTTTGTAAGTCCTCACCTTATTCTATAAGCTTTTACTTCATTTTAGATCTTTCATTAGACTCTTATTAGCTCATGTGTAAGTCACTTGTTTTTAAGCCCTTGAACCACCAACCCCCTTCGCGTTTCTGTTTTCCTAAACCATACAAACCGTTTTGAATTTTTAAGCTCACAAACTCTTTTCATAAGCTTCAAGCTCGTAAAACTTATTTACTCTAACTTATTTGGTTTTCCTAAACCAAACGCACCCATTTTGGATTTTTAAGCTCATACGCCCTTTCCATAAGCTATAAGCTTGTAAAATCTACTTATTTTTGCTTATTTTAATAAGTCATAAGCTGCAAAACTCGTTTGAATTCCAAAAATATCAAATTTATGAATTAGGGGTATATATCGTAACTTTCTGAAATTTATAACAAGAGGGGCTGAAAATATCATTATTCCAAAGTTATATCTATAAGGGGCTGTTTTGCCAAATTGTAAAGTTAAAGGTTTAAATTATATACACTTTATATATAAAGGACTAAGCTTGTGAAAGTTTATAAACCAAGGGTATATATTGCTATTTTGCATTCTTAAAGGTATAAAATATAATATTTTTATATAAATTATAAAAATATATTTAAATATTATAAGACTCGATTTTAATAAAAGCCGACACATTTGTCGTTATCATTCATCAATCAAAACGTTATAAAACAATTATGTTATAAATATAACATAATTTATCATCCGCTAGCTTTTGAAGAAATCTAAAATGATAAAATCTTATCATTTAATCTATAACGTATCACGTTACTAGGGAGTTTCATGTGATGGGTTTTATTTAGATAGATGTTTTGACGAGTTGCTGGATTTACGATTTAAAGTGTCCTAGCTCCTCAAACGTTTACTGCATGACCTCTGAATTATGATTGCCCGAACTGTAATACAATATTTCCATAAATCAAAGTAAGATGTATGTTAAACTTTATAAAGTTTTGAAACATAAACAAGCACATTAAGACTTGACATATTACCCTCAGGTTGCGTGACGAGGCCGTTACTTTCATTTCATATACTTTTGCCATCAATCAGATTTCCCTGTTAAGGTGAGTTCATAGCCTCGCATTTTAAATCTTTTGAATACTTTATAAACCCGCGAGGGGGATACATGCTTAAACCATGAATGCAAGTGTTTTTCCAACTGTATGCTATCCAGATATATTATTGCCTAAGTACCTTCCAGTGCCACTATTTCCATATCATGAAACATTAATTACTTGCGAGTAAACGCAATATTGTAGATAGATCCTATTGGGGGTGACGACTCCCGTTGGTATACCCGTTCATGAGGTAACCAAACGTACTATATTTGACTTAATGGGTAACCTTGGCAAGTTACCTTTCCACAGGGACATTTGTTCCTCAACCAATGTCACTACGGTGATTTCCATGTTAACGTATTGATGTCATGAGCTTAGGGCAATAATACTGTTTTCTATGATAATTGTACTCATTGCAATTATTACTATCTATGGGTGTATAACAACGTAACCCACTGTCTATGAAGACTTGTATTCAACTATTTATCATAAACCTATGAATTTCACTCAACCTTTGTGTTGACCCTTTTAGCATGTTTATCTCAGGTAATTGAGCAACCTATGGCATGGAGTGGCATTGGACTTGAGGACGTTCAAACTTGTTATCATTCAAACTTTATGTTTTCATGTAGATTTTGGGACCTCTGTTTTTGTAAAACTCTGATTATATTGAATGATAACTAAATTTTCTAAAACGTCTCTTTATGAGTCGTTTTCTATGATTATGTCTGTTGATCCATGAAGTAATACCCCAGATTAGCTTCCGCTGCTATATGTCAAAAATGAGGGTGTTACAGATTGGTATCAGAGCTCATGGTTATAGAGAACAAGGGTAAAACCGAAACTATAACTACTTTTTCCATCCAAGAAAGTCCTCTATGCCACTGCAGTTTCCAGATTAGTATGTGTAAGAAATTTCCATGGCAGATAATACACTACTATTATATTATATATAAATAACTTATGTTATTTCTACTGGGTTGTTATATAGTCATGTCTTCCCCCAACCTATTATTATCCTATCTGATTATGATGTTGAGGATACTTTTTCCTCTACACACTCTCCTGGCTATATCCCGGCTTCACCGGACTATTTCCCAGCCTCACCGGGAAACACCTCTCATAACTTTTCAAATGATTTAACTAAAGGATCTTTTAGCCTCACTAGCCCTCTCACCTTTTTATGATGACCAATATATGAAGGGCACGCAAGTATATGATGCTACTGATAATGAATTACCTATTCCACCACAAGCTCCTATTGCTCTACCGAGTATTTTGCCTCCATCTCTAGTGTTATCACTATCACCAATGTTTGATTCCCGACATTCTCCTCCTGAGAAGATTTCACCACCTAAAGACGCTGAGACACCTGTTGAATCACCCATTCCAATATCTCCATCTTCATCAGTAGGATCTTCATCACCGGTTAGGTCAACTACACCACCACCAGACTATCCCTTTGATAAGTCTATCTTCGCAGAGTTAGATAACTCATTATGGATCATACCGCAACCACTAGGAAGTGAACCAGTCCCCGAGAAACCTAATGAGTCAGATGCTTGTTAGAGTGTTCATCTCTGGAAGTCTTAGATTCCAAAATTTTCTGTTATATCCTGCAATGTAATATCAAAGAATGATCACAAGTCTTTGTATTATAATTTTCATACCTTAACTTGTGATATGACTATATCGTTTTATGGATTCTTATTATGTGTTGTCTTGTATATGTTGATAGATGCCTCCCAAGAGAACATCAACATCTGCAGCACCAGCTATGACTCAGGCTGCCATCCGGCAACTAGTTGCTGATAGTGTTGCTGCTGCTCTGGAAGCACAAGCTGCAACCATGGCAAGTACTGACAATCCAAATAGGAATACTGGACCAAGAGAAACTCCTGTAGCAAGGAAATGCACTTACAAGGAGTTTATGAGTTGCCAACCTTTCTACTTCAATGGTACGGAAGGAGCTGTTGGTCTCATTCGTTGGTTTGAACGAACTGAATCGGTATTTTCTCGTAGCAACTGTACCGAGGACTGCAAAGTGAAATTTGCTACTGGTACTCTCACCGAGGATGCCTTGTCCTGGTGGAATTCCTATGCCAAACCTATTGGAATAGAGCAAGCCGACAAGATAGCCTGGACTGAATTGAAAAGGCTCTTGACCAATAAGTATTGCCCTCGAACTGAAGTCAAGAAAATGGAAGACGAATTTTACAACTTGGTTGTGAAAGGAAATGATCTCAAGACTTATGCTAGAAGATTCCAGGAATTAGCAGTCTTATGTCCAAATATGGTACCAAACACTGAGAAACTTATGGAAGCTTTCATCGGGGGATTACCCAGAAGTATTGAAGGAAATGTTACCGCTTCAAAGCCTCAAACTTTGGAGGAAGCCATTACCATAACCCAGAGGTTAATGGATCAGGTAACAAAGCACGATGCTGAGCAAGGAACCAATGATCACAAACGAAAGTTTAATGATAGAAGAAACAACAACAACAACTACCCCAATAATCATGACAACAACAACTACCCCAATAATCGTGACAACAATAACTACCCCAATGATCGCAACAACAACAACTACCAAAATAACCGTAACAACAACAATAACAACCGTAACAATGATTACCACCAGCAGCAAAATGGAAGGCAGGAAACCTTCAGGACTTATGGAAACCGTGGATATAATGGACCTCATCCCCTGTGTAGGAAGTGTACACTGCATCACACAGGACCTTGCACTGTCAGGTGTAAGAATTGTAACAAAGTAGGCCATCAGACCAGAAACTGTAGAAGCTAAGAACTTCTGTTTCCAAATATCACTCTATCACTCAACTAAATCTCGGGACGAGATTTCTGTAAGGTTGGGGGAATGTAACAACCCACAATTTTCATCACTGTAATTTCCACTTATATTATATTAAATACTACTTTTTCACGGGAAATTTTTTGCTTTATTCATTCCAACTATGTAACATAACTTACATAGCAAACTAAACGAGCCCACGCAACCTACCAATGCCAACTATATCTACGTTTATATCAAGTAAACGTCCTAATATGTCAAGTCTATGTTCTAATATCATTTTTACCAAATACGTTATCCGTTTAACGTACCATTTACAACGTTATTTCAAAACAAGCATTATACGTTAACGTTTATATCAAAACCCTAACTTCATGTAATGTTTACATACAAAATGAATGTACAAGCCTTCAAGCATATGTACAAGTGATTAATTCATAATATTTAAATCATATTTTCCCTCTTAAAAACAAAGTACAACTCATTTGAGCTCAATGTATAAGCCAATAAAGCATAGAATTCAAACTAGCTCATTTCCCTCCAAAATCTTAAGGATTTCGTACCACCTCTTTAGCACTAATTACAAGCACTCAATACACAATATTTAAACACTTTTCCCTCTCTAATCTCAGCTCCTACACTAACCCTAAAACCGAAACCCTAATCCTAAACCCGAAAACCCTAGCAAACCCGTTACAGCCTTAAACTAGTTCATAGTTTTTAGAAATCTGATCCGTTGATAAAACATAGGATCTTGAAAAAATAAATAGGATTTGGGTATTAAGTAAAAATACTAGGTTGTAGCCCTATGTCTTGTGATCATTTTGCCGGTTGACTCAACCCGATTCGATGTCGGATGAATTAGTTATAGCCGAAATGGCAAAAGTAAGCAGATTCTGCACACCTGTAATAAATGGCTGTTATCTCTAAATTTTTGTATAGTGACCCCTAAATATGTAAAACTAAAAGTTGTAGAGGACTTAAATATCTAACCATGCTCATTGGTTTGAGCTTAATCGGAATTACGGTTTGTAAATGAAAACCATTTTACCGGGACCGATGTTGGCTGCCCAAAAACAGCCATGAACTCGCCACCCCTAAACTACCTCTAAACCTAATTCTAAGCAAGCTAGCACAAGCCCTTGAAGTCGTTACTAGGCGTGCGAACCCAAAATCCCTCATTCGACCAATTTTAAGCTCGAGTAAGCTAAAATCTTGTTCAATAAGCTCATGATATGTTTTAGAACTTTTATTAGCCTTGTTAGATCCTATATGAACCCTTGTTAAAGCCTTGAATCCTCAAACCCATGTGTTTTTTATTAAAACCCTAAAAACGACCCGTTTTGATTTTTTCTAGCTAACGAATCCTTTTTATAAACTTTTGTTACGTTAGAACATCTTATTTTAGCTTATTCTAATAAGCTATAACCTGCAAATATCATTTGGAACCCTAAAATAAGCTTGCATGGCTTCTTGGACTTGATTTGTAAATCGTTTCCATGCAAGGGGTATATATTGTAACTATTTAGAAATTAACAAGTACAAGGGTTAAATTTGCCATATTTCTAAAGTTATAACTATAAGGACCTATCTTGCCAAGTTTTAAAGTTAAAGGTTTAATATATATATATATATATATATATATATATATATATATATATACTTATTATATAAAGGACTAAACTTGTAAAAGTTTATAAACCAAAGGTATATATTGCCATTTTTGTATTCTTAAAAATATAAAATATAATATTTTTATATAAATTATAAAAATTTATATTAATTATCTAATACTCGATTTTATTAAAACCGGATACATTTATCGTTATTAATCATCGATCGACGCATTATAAAACAATTACGTTATATATTTAACGTAATTTATCATCGACTAGCTTTTGAAGAAACTTAAAATCTTATTGTATCACGTTACTAAGGAATTTCATATGATGGGTTCTATTTGGGTATTTGTTTTGACGAGTTTGCTGGGTTTACGATTTAAAGTGTCCTGGCTCCTCAAACGGTACTACATGACCTCTGGATTATGATAGCCCGAATAGTGATACAATATTTTCACAAGTTATCAAACCAAAAACCCTTAAACTCTATGAAATAAAGTTTGTAATATCAACAATCAAACTAAGACTTGACATATTACCCTCAGGTTGCGTGACGAGGCCGTTACTTTCATTTCATATACTTTTGCCATCAATTAGATTTTCCTGTTAAGGTGAGTTCGTAGCCTCGCTTTTAAATCTTTTGAATACTTTATAAATCCGCGAGGGGGATACATGCTTAAACTGTGAATGCAAGTGTTTTTTCAACTGTATGCTATCCAGATATATTATTGCCTAAGTACCTTCCAGTGCCACTATTTCCATATCATGAAACATTAATTACTTGCGAGTAAACGCAAATATTATGGATAGATCTATTGGGGGTGACGACTCCCGTTGGTATACCCGTTCATGGGGTAGCCAAGCGCACTATATTTGACTTAATGGGTAACCTTGGCAAGTTATCTTTCCACAGGGACATTTGTTCCTCAACCAATGTCACTATGTTAATTTCCATATTAACGTATTGATGTCATGAGCTTAGAGATATAATACTGTTTTCTATGATAATTGTACTCATTGATATTATTACTATCTATGGGTGTATAACAACGTAACCCACTGTCTATGATGACTGGTATACAACTATTTATCATAAACGTATGAATTTCACTCAACTATTATGTTGACCTTTTTAGCATGTTTATCTCAGGTATTTGAGCAACTTATAGCACGGAGTGGCACTAACTTGAAGATGACTAAATTGTTATCATTCAAACTTTATGTTTCTAGATTTTGGGACCTCTTTTTTAAAAACTCTGATGAAGAAATGAATGATAACAAAATTTTCCAAAATGTCTCTTTATGAGTCGTTTTCTATGATTACGTCTGTTGATCCATGAAGTAATACCCCACATTAGCTTCCGCTGCTATATGTCAAAAATAGGGGTGTTACAATAATTGAAAACTAGAACCAGAAATTAACTTAAAAAGGAGCGTGTTTTGTTTTGGTTATTCTTTTTTACTCGATAATTACCCGAGGGATATTTGGATTGGGTTATTCAGTTTCTTTTTTTTGTCTTTATTATGTTTTGAACAACATAAGCTCTATGAAATTTAGTAACCCAAACACCCACTATATCTACTACTTTGCTTATGAAATTTCCCTTCGATATATAATGATCCTGAATTATTATTTCTCATGACATTGATGTCTGTTTTATGATCAGTTGTTTATCCAAATTACATGATGAACAAAGATCATACTCGGCAATCTGAAAGGGAGAATTGTCCGTGTCTTCCAGTGCGTTGAGAATTTGGGCGACCAGGGTGAAAGATAATGACACATATGCCTGAAGTACTGGAAGACGATCTGGAGGTATATGTTGAACACAATACTATTGTCATTAAAGGTCAACTGTATGAAAAATTACATGAACTGTTTATATTGACAAATCTAAATTAAGTGATATCAAGGCCAAGATTAAAACGAAATCAGGGGAGTTTTAGTTTGTTAATTATATGTCTTATGTTTCGGTATGTTTAAACTTTAAATTGTGATATGGATGCGTAATATGTTGCCATATCAAATAGTATGGGCAGTATATACAAGCGAGACCTATAGACCATTTGAAATTTGACCGAGGTTGCTATTATTCTCACTATGAAGACTAAAATCTGAATCATTACTGTTCTATAGGTTTTGTTGAATTGTTCTCCAATTTGTAGGACATCAACCCATGTTTATTTGCGCATTAGGTGAGAAATTAATTTGTTGTTATTGATGTGAGGAGTGATATGAAACTGGAATGTAACAAAGGAAGGAAAAAATTCTCTATTGTCGCGTTCGTAAGACACGCAATTACGAAACAAGACGACACCCCCGCACACATACGTCAACAACATACTAGCCCCCGCCGCAACGCGCGGGTCTTATTCCATCTCGTTAGTCTATTTAACCCACATTCAAATTATTTATAAGAATATAAGCCCAAAAGATTAGCCCATTAAAATGAAATGGAAACAAATAATGAAATAGTAGAAATCTAAAAACCAAGAGACACGTGAGAATAAGCCTAAAATAAGTCGAACGAATAAGCTCGAAATAAGTTACCACAACAAAACCACTAAACCCACCCGAGGCTAGTGATACCAATGAACCCGTAATCACTTTCACTTCAGCATGGTATTAATGCAAGAAACATAGAAAGAACATAGATAAGAAAGTAGGAAGAACATGGAATAAAATAAGAGTGTGTAGATTATCACAAAGTGTAGGAGAAAATACAAATGAGACAATAAACAACCCTCTCCACACATGGAGATGGGGTATTTATATCACCAAACAATTAGTATATAGTTCAATGAACACAAGGACGTTTTTTGTTTTCTTTATTTTGTAGTCGGCTTATATTTTTAAGCTTATTTTGTTAGAAGTTCGTCATAGCTTATTAATAGTACTTTTCGTTGCTTATTCGGTTGCCAAACAACTTATTGAAGCTTTTTATAGCTTCGGTTGACGTCGGCTTATTTCGAGCTTATTGTGGTTGACCCATTCGTAGCTTATTTTTTCTTGTAAAACTGCTTATTCCGTTGCTTATTCTGGCGAAACACGCGTGGCTTATTTGGAGTGCTTATTTCAGGCTTTATTATTTGTGGTCCACGGTTTGAGCACAA
The DNA here is from genome assembly GCA_026074375.1 of Tanacetum coccineum. NCBI lineage: Eukaryota > Viridiplantae > Streptophyta > Magnoliopsida > Asterales > Asteraceae > Tanacetum > Tanacetum coccineum. Next base: position 51,744 of record BQNB010015555.1, read on the forward strand.
GACAAAAAAAAGGGAACACGATCCAAGAAAATAGATTCAAAAGTAACCGATTTAGGCATTATTGGTTGGCCGATTTATCCAAGTTGGGTTAACCGATATAGACACAGTTGGTTGGCCGATTTATACCAAGTTGCATTAGCCGATTTAGACAAGTTGCATTATATAACTAATGTGTTAATTATGGATAAAAAAGTATCTTGTAATGATAGATGTATATTGAATCTAAATAGATGTTGATAACTGAATTGTTATCACTAAATAACTAATATGTGTTAATTATGGGTTAAAATGACCCGTTCCCTTTATGTTCTCCTGTTTAACTCATATGGGCATGCAGTAATGATAGAGAATACAAATTAATTGTAGATTCATGTTTAAGGATCATCAGAATTGACATGATCACGTGGTCCTTTTTCAGGTTAAACACCCAATATTATATCTCTTATACACATCAGCTCTCAACGGGACGCTTTATGTTGCAACAACGACATTGCTTGAAATATGTTATCGTGTCCAGTTTGGTGGTATCATCTGACTGGGTTGTTGTTTTTTTTTTATGAAATTTGTTATCAAGAAACTAGACAAAGAAGATCAGCTTTGAATTCGTGTTTATGGTCAAGATGTTTATAGACAAATAAATTAGTTATAAGATTAAGGCCAAAAGATTCGCATTTAAAATGAATTGATGCAAATAATGAAATAGTAAGAAATCTAAAAAACAAGAGAACACATGAGAATAAGCCCAAAATACGTTCGAGACGCATAAGCTGTAATAAGTTACCACAACAAAAACCACTAAACCCACCGAGTGAGAGATACAAAATTATGAACCGTAATCACTTTCATTCGCATGGTATTAATGCAAAAAACATAGATTAGATGATGAGAAGAAAGTAGGAAGAACATGGAAGAAAATAAGAGACGAAATAAGAGTGTTTGGATTATCACAAAGTGTAGGAGAAAATACAAATGAGACAATAACCAACTCTCCACACATGGAGATGGGGTATTTATATCACCAAACAATTAGTATATAGTTCAATGATCACACAGACATTTTTTGTTTTTCTTTATTTTCGGCTTCTATTTTTAAGCTTATTTAGTTTAGAAGTTCGGTCGTCGCTTTATTAAATAGTACTTTTCGTTGCTCATTCGGTTGTCAAACAACTTATTGCAGCTTTTTATAGCTTCGGTTGACGTCGGCTTATTTCGAGCTTATTGTGGTTGACCCATTCGTAGCTTATTTTTTCTTGTAAAACTGCTTATTCCGTTGCTTATTCTGGTTGTAAACGGCTATTTGGAGTGCTTAATTTCCGGCTTTATTATTTGTGTGTCCACGGGTTTGAGCACAAGACAAAAGAAGGGAACACGATCCAAGAAAATAGCTTCAAAGGACAGTGTACATTTTTGTTTGAAAGTAACCGATTTAGGCATTATTGGTTGGCCGATTTGTCCAAGTTGGGTTAACCGATATAGACACAGTTGGTTGGCCGATTTATACAAAGTTGCATTAGCCGATTTAGACAAGTTGCATTATATAACTAATGTGTTAATTATGGATAAAAAAGGTATCTTGTAAGATTGCTGTTAATTGAATCTAATCGATGTTGATAATGAATTGTTATCACTAAATTAACTAATATGGGTTTAATTAAGGGTTTTTAAAAATGTGTTCTGAGGGTTGACCGTTCCCTTTAATGTTTCTCCTGTTTAACTCAAATGGCAAGTAGTAAAATGATAGAGAAATACAAATAATGTAGATTCATGTTTAAGGGATCATAGGAATTGACATGATCACGTGGTCCTTTTTAGGCTAGACACCAAATAGGTGCTGATATACTTCTTATACACAAACCTGATGTGAGACACATGACATATACCAGTTGGTGATTTCTGAGTTATTATTTTGTTATACATATATTATGTGTAATCTATGACTATGTATTAAACTGATAGGTTCAAGAATTACCTCCAGACTAGACGTGAACAGATTGAAGAGAAACGAAACGAGACTCGAAATCAACCAAATGATCACAGCCCTTGAATAATGCCTTACGTTAACCCAAGCTAATTTATGCTACTTTCCCACCTTTGCACGAACTAAAAACGAGTTTAAACACAACAACCCTGTTGGAAGATTATAATCAATTAATCTTTGTTATGTTATAAAGGCTGCAATGTTACTGTGTTGAGCCGAAGACAACCAAGCAGTAGGAAACAAAACAGAAACATGTCGGTTATAGTTAGTTAGTTAGGAGCAGTTATAGGTAGTTATATGTGAAGGGACACAATGGTTTGTAAACCGGTTTATTGAAGCAACATAACCCTTCACAATATGTCGTTTAGTTTAGTATATATATGTGTATATCTGTAAACAAACAAGTTAACCCTTTTCAGTTTTTATATATCAGAATCTTTACAAGGGTTCAACCCAATCTTCTTTGTTTCCTGTCTTTTATTCTTGGTTGATGATACACATGATGTTTCTTTGATCATTCGATCCTGAAGATATGAAGATATGAAGATTCAAGACCTGTGAACAAACCCCAGCCAAATTCTAAACCCAGAAATGAAACTGAAACCCGAAGAGAAACCGAAATTATGAACCCCAACACGAGCACAACCCAGAACACACACAGAAAATGTCAACGTGGACCCAAGCTAACTGGATTCTGCTACTCTTCAAACTTCGCACGAACCGAAACTAAGTCTAAGCAAGAACCATAACTCGAATTAACAGAACACGGGCAAGGTTAACGGGAACCCAACTCTCTCCATCACTCTAATTTGAGCAGATTATTTTGTGGTACGAAGGTTGTTTAAGATTTACATAGTTTTGTGAAGGCTTATAACAGGATATGATTATAGGACTCTAACTGACTTGGCTAGTCAATGGAAGAGTTATAACCAACAATTTTAACGTGTAGAGTATGGGTTCAGTATGGGTTAAGTATATATTTCACTCTATCATTATGGCTGGCAGTGAATCTCTTTTCTTCATTTTGGATAATGCATTTTTGAAGTTAGGAAGGAAATGGTGGACAGAATATTATGGGCCATGAAGATTTATAAAATGTATCTAGTATTCCTTTGACCAAGAATCAGACGTGTATCATGCCATAATGAGTAGACGATTTTATGGAATGCACTTAATAATTGAAATGCTAAGTAGTGGGTTAGCTTTTTAATATATATCATTTTTATTTCAATATGACCAACAATTGCATTGTAACGTGTATGTGTATGGATCAGCTTTTAAATTCATAATGTACACTCAAGCGGAAATCTTAACATATGATGTTATTAGTTTGTATTTATAATTAGTTTCAAATGATTATTATAACAACAGATTATATGTTATGTGTTAATACTTAATAATTAGTTTTAGGGTATTATTTATTCGTTTGCTATGATAGTGGTCACTAATGGTTGGAATGCCATTTTGCGAGAGCTGGATATTGCTCACCCCGCTGCTAAGGTATTGACTCTGAATGAATTGATTAAGCCAAGTTATGATTAAATCTTCACTTTTCAGTTTCCTCTTTTGTTCAGAAATCAACTTTTAATTTCCCTCTTTTATTTGTTATTTGAGTTGGTGACGAAACTACACCAGGTCATTGTTGTTGGTATATTTTTTATGTTTTAACTATCGTTTGTTTTATATTTGCAGAGGTATCATTTTTCTCACTTTCACACATAAAAAGGAATGCCATTAACCACTTGGTTTATGCTGATTTATTTTGGTTAGGTACTCGAGGATTTGGTCATTTAGGAACTAGATGCGAGGGGGAATTGAAAAAGAAAGAATCAGGAAAGGCAAGTACGTCTGATAAGATAATGGTTCATCTGTTTTGATATGCCATATATGTATTTTGAACGTGTTTGGTATTTGCTTACTGAAACTACTAATCTGATTTCATGCGAGTAAATAAGTTGTTTTGCAAAAGATTCATGCTGATATGTAATCTGTAACTTTGGATTTTGTTCTTCATTTTCTTGTTGTTGCAAACAGTTGTTAAGGCACAATTTTGGGCTTATGAGCTTATGCGCTTGAGCTTATAAACTCCGATAAACTATAATCGGGATAAGCTTATAAGCCCAAACTTGTGACTTTATTAGTTTTTCAAAAGCTCAAAAAGCCCGTAAGCTAAATAAGCTTAAACAAGCACCTCGGTAATAAATAAACAGTTTAATTATGCAAAATACCTTGATTGTATAGTATTTAATGTACTTATGATTTTGCAACCGGAAAAAATGACAATCCCAAACACCCTTGCAACTTATATTCGATTCCAAACTACGCATGCTTCAGATTAGGTTAGACAAAACAAGCTTCTAAAAGTGAGTTTGGAGTTTCTGTTTATTTGATACGCAGTTATTGAAATGCAGCTAACGAAACCACAGGCGTTTCACCCATGCTATGCTAGCCTATTACGAATTAGAAATGGAGGGCCTGGTACGACATCTGGGATGGCTAGAATTGGCGACTCCAGACTACCATTAATTAGCAAGCAGTTCGATAATTGACTCTGAATGAATAGATTAAGCCAAGTTATGATTAAATCTTCACTTTTCAGTTTCCTCTTTTGTTCAGTATTATTGATGATTATGTTGTGCTTGGAGATTAAGTGGATACAAGTTCTTTATAAGCGAAAACTAGAACCATAAATTAACTTAAAAAGGAGCGTGTTTTGTTTTTTTTATTCTTTTTTACTCGATAATTACCCGGAGGATATTTGGATTAGGTTATTCAGTTTTTTTTTGTCTTTATTATGTATTGAACGACATAAGCTCTATGAAATTTACTAACCCAAACACCCACTATATCTACTACTTTGCTTATGAAATTTCCCTTCGATATATAATGATCCTGAATTATTATTTCTCATGACATTGATGTCTGTTTTATGATCACTTGTTTATCCAAATTACATGATGAAAAAAGATCATACTCGGCAATCTGAAATGGAGAAATTGTCTGTGTCATGGGTGAAAGATAATGACACAAATGCGTGAAGTACAGGAAGACGATCTGGAGGTATCTGTTGAACACAATACTGTTGTCATTAAAGGTCAACCGTATGAAAAATTACATGAACTGGATTGATTCAGAATATATTGACAAATCTAAATTAAGTGATATCAAGGCCAAGATTAAAACTAAATAAGGGGAGTTTTAGTTAATTATATGTCTTATGTTTCGGTATGTTTAAACTTTAAATTGTGATATGGATGCGTAATATGTTGCCATATCAAATAGTATGGGCAGTATATACAAGCGAGACCTATAGACCATTTGAAATTTGACCGAGGTTGCTATTATTCTCACTATGAAGACTAAAATCTGAATCATTACGGTTCTATATGTTTTGTTGAATTGGTCTCCAATTTGTGGGATATCAACCCATGTTTATTTGCGCATTAGGTGAGAAATTAATTTGTTGTCATTGTTGTGAGGAGTGATATGAAACTGGAATGCAAAGGAAGGAAAAAATTAGCTATTATCGCATTCGTAAGACACGCCATTACGAAACAAGACGACACCCCCCGCACACATACGTCAACAACATACTAGCCCCAGCCGCAACGCACGGGTCTTATTCCATCTCGTTAGTACTATTTAACCCACATTCAAATTAGTTATAAAAATGATGAAGTCTAAAAATACGTAATAAACTTTATCAAAAAGCACGAAATACTTAACAAACAAAATTAATTACTAGTAATGCTAAAATACATTCAAATTTTCAACAAGTAGCTAATATGACCGGGTGTTGACCAAAATTTAACTTGTTTGACCGGTTGCCATTTACAAAAATTACAGAAATGTTCCTTGTGATTCGTGTTGGACTTTCACTGTTAGTCCCTTAACTTTTTTTTCACTTCAAATTTTTTTTTCACTTAATTTAAAAAAAATAAAAATTTCACTCAATTTTTACAATACTTTTTTTTCATTTATTCATACACTACTTTTTTACACTTATTATACTTTTTTTTTCCACTTATTCATACACAAAATTTTTTACACTTATTACACTTTTTTTTGGGAATTCTTTTTAAAAAAAGTTCACTTAATTCTTAAAATACTATTTTTTCATTTATTCATACACTATTTTTTTTAAATATTGCGTTAAACTTTTTCACAACTAGCACCCTCATGTGGCTTAAATTTTGACTGTTAAATGTGACATATATTTTAAAAAAAAAAATTCTAAATTTTAACTCTTAAACACCCTCATGTGAAAAAAAGTCTGACGCAATGTTTAGAAAAAAAAATATTTTTTTAAAATTTAAGTCACATGAGGGGTGTTTAGGGATGTTTAATAGTCAAAATTTAAGTCACATGAAGGGTGTTTAAGAGTTAAAATTTAGAAAAAAAATCTTTTTAAAAAATATATGTCACATTTAACAGTCAAAATTTAAGCCATATGAGGTTGCTAGTTGTGAAAAAGTTTAACGCAATATTAAAAAAAATAGTGTTTGAATAAATGAAAAAAAAAAGTATTTTAAAAATTAAGTGAATTTTTTTTTAAAAAATTCCTAAAAAAAGTGTAATAAGTGCAAAAAAATTTAGTGTAAGAATAAGTGGAAAAAAAAGTATAATAAGTGAAAAACTTTTTTACACTTATTATACTTTTAAAAATGAAAAAAAAATGTATTTTAAAAATTAAGTGAAATTTTTTTTAAAAAAAATTAAGTGAAAAAAAAAAGTTAAAAGACTAACAGTGAAAGTCCAATGCGAATCACAAGGGCCATTTCTGTAATTTTTGTAAATGGTAACCGGTCAAACAAGTTAAATTTTGGTCAACAACCAGTCATATTAGCTACTTTGTTGAAAATTTGAATGTAATTTAGCAATACTAGTAATAGATTTAGTTTGTTACGTATTTCGTGACTTTTGATAAAGTTTATTGCGTATTTTTAGACTTTAGCCTTATAAGAATATAAGGCCAAAAGATTAGCCCATTAAAATGAAATTGAAGCAAATAATGAAATAGTAGAAATCTAAAAACCAAGAGACACATGAGAATAAGCCCAAAATAAGTCGAACGAATAAGCTCAAAATATGTTACCACAACAAAACCACTAAACCCACCCGAGGCGAATGATACCAAATATATGAACCCGCAATCACTTTCACTTCGGCATGGTATTAATGCAAAAAACATAAAAAGAAGATAGAAGAAATTAGGAAGAACATGGAAGGAAATAAGAGACGAAATAAGAGTGTTTGGAATTGGATTATCACAAAGTTTAGGAGAAAATACAAATGAGACAATAACCAACCCTCTCCGCACATGGAGGTGGGGTATTTATATCACCAAACAATTAGTATATAGTTCAATGAACACAAGGACGTTTTTTGTTTTCTTTATTTTGTAGTCGGCTTATATTTTTAAGCTTATTTTGTTAGAAGTTCGTCATAGCTTATTAATAGTACTTTTCGTTGCTTATTCGGTTGTCAAACAACTTATTGAAGCTTTTTATAGCTTCGGTTGACGTCGGCTTATTTCGAGCTTATTGTGGTTGACCCATTCGTAGCTTATTTTTTCTTGTAAAACTGCTTATTCCGTTGCTTATTCTGGCGTAACACGCGTGGCTTATTTGGAGTGCTTATTTCAGGCTTTATTATTTGTGGTCCACGGTTTGAGCACAAGACAAAAAAAGGGAACACGATCCAAGAAAATAGCTTCAAAAGTAACCGATTTAGGCATTATTGGTTGGCCGATTTATCCAAGTTGGGTTAACCGATATAGACACAGTTGGTTGGCCGATTTATACCAAGTTGCATTAGCCGATTTAGACAAGTTGCATTATATAACTAATGTGTTAATTGATAAAAAAGTATCGATGTAAATATAGATGTTATATTGAATCAAAATATTAGATGTTGATGAACTGAATTGTTATCACAATAAACTAATATGTGTATAATTTATGAGTTAAAAATTGTCTGAGGGTTGACCCAATTCCCTTTATGTTCTCCTGTTTGACTCATATGGGCATGATGCAGTAATGATAGAGAATACAAATTAATTGTAGATTCATGTTTAAGGATCATCAGAATTGACATGATCACGTGGTCCTTTTTCAGGTTAAACACCCAATATTATATCTCTTATACACATCAGCTCTCAACGGGACGCTTTATGTTGCAACAACGACATTGCTTGAAATATGTTATCGTGTCCAGTTTGGTGGTATCATCTGACATTATCTGAGCTCCTATGTGACTATGCCACGCGAAAACATGATGATGCCGCTCTCAACTTGATTCATTCAATGAAAACAGTTGGTGCGAATATGAGATATGACTGTACCAGTCACATGTTAGCAACATAAATGTTAAGGTATAACCACTGAATCATGGGATTCGTAAATGGTTTTACTATGAAATCTGAAGATATATGTGCTACATACTGTTATTATATGCTAAGATATGTTGTTCTTTTTGCTAAGATTATCTGAGGTGATTATAAGCTTATTGTATTATTCAAAAACTTACTAAGAATAGCTTAATAGCTTATTGAAGAGCAAAAAATGTCTGCTAGCTGTTAAAACGGGCTATTTGTTAAAGCTATAAGGTTTGTTGTTAAAGCTTAATTAAACACATATTCTTGAAAAATTGAAGTATGAATAAAAACTTCTCACATATTGTTGAAGAATTTCCCAAGCTATGCTTGTTTTCAACTTTTCAAAAGGTTAAGTATGGGTCGTTATATAATGAAATTTTGTGTGGAGAGCAACAATATATTAAAATTGATTAACATAAATCTCTACAAGGAACAAAACTAGAATATAATGCAACTACGCAACAAACATGCACAATGAAACATAATCAAAACCTTTATCATAACCTAAAATACGCATGCATGCATGCATGCCCGTCTGTTACATGGTTTCTTAATTCTCAATTCTCCATGGTAACTTTCATAGTGCCATTATAAAACAACCACTTCTCAATTCTCCATTGTTTTAGTAAGATCACCATTAGGTAACACACCTTCCGCCGCATCAGGCTTTACATGTCTTGATTCCGTTACTGCGTTGTTGATAACACGTGTAGTTTCTGGTGCTTGAGGTTGTGATGTTCTTCCAGTTTCAATATCGTGAATGACTCTTGATCGATTTGCTTTCCTTGGCCTACAATAATGAAAAATAACGCACAAGATCATGCATGTCACCATACCTGCTTCTATCAATCCAACTATCGATTCTGGACCCATGGCTGATCAATTTGCTTTTGATATTATGTTATTTATCTTATCGATTGTGTGTTTAGGATCAACAATTGAGGTCATATATATAGCTAGTAAACAGACCGACTTCATGGAAGGAAGAATGTCTAGTTCTACCACAATTACAAATACCTTCACACCTTAATAGATAAGACTAGAATACTACTTTTGTATATACATTAACGACTTTTTCAAAGAATACTTTGAGATGTCAATTTAATAATTTGTATCCGTTTAGGTCTACAAAATAGCGTTGGGCTGGGCCGTTTTTCGGTGTTTGGGCTTTTACTTTTCTTTTTTTTTTAAATCGTAAGGCAGATAAGCACACAACTGATAAGCATTGATATGCCGATTTCCACAGGTCTTTGATGATCTCCAGGATCGATTTATGATCAAACAACATCATGATGAACATCAAACAAGAATAAAAGAAAGGGAAACAAGGAAGATTGGGTTTGAACCCTTCTGCAGAATTTTATTGATAATGAATAAAGTGGGTTACAAGATTTGTTTACATGGAGGCCTATATATATGAGATAAACGGTATGACTCTTGGTGAAGAGTCATGATGGTTTGTAGAAACCAACATGTCTGTTCCTTTTATCAATCGTTCCTCTATCTAACCTAATCTAGGTTTTTCGGGTATGGGCTCTAAGTAAACATGTTCTGGGCCTGCAATTATTGGCATAACAGACATTAAGTAAACATGTTCTGGGCCTGCGAGTCCATGGCCTTTTCCTTCTTCTGGTGTGTTGTTTTCCAGCCAAACACAGGAATAACATGGTTGTTACTCCTTCACAAAGATTAAATGGATTATGTTTTTCCAACATATTCCCCCCTAATCTGTTTAATCTTTGTGTTCTTCCAATCTTCTTGTTCCTTCTCCTGGTCTTCTCTTCTTTGATGCCTTCAATCTGAAATCTTCTTGTCATAAAGAAGTCTTGATGTCTTAGAAAAATCTTGATGTCCATCAAGACCTGTTGATGCCAAAGCCGAGCAAAAATATATTTTCCTTTATAATCTGCTTGTGGTACAAAAGTCTCACCAAACTTCGTATTGGTTGTGACATACGACACTTTGGTCTTCTTCTACATCTAGTGAATGATTTCTAAGGATACGATATGTATCCCTTGTTTGTGGAACCCTTCCTGTTGTTCTATCTTAGGCATATTCAACTTCTTGGCTATTCTGATTTTCTATTCCAATTTGACATCTCTTGGTTAATCAATAATTTGTAACCGTCTGTAATATTCTATCTTAGGCATCTTCAAGGCGAGTGGTTTTCTAAAAGAAAAACACGCAGGTTTTGATCTTGAATGATGGTTAAACATGAATTTTTGTGTTGTATGATCCCTTGGGCTCTGATGCCACTGATAAGCATTGATATGCCGATTTCCACAGGTCTTTGATGATCTCCAGGATCGATTTATGATCAAACAACATCATGATGAACATCAAACAAGAATAAAAGAAAGGGAAACAAGGAAGATTGGGTTTGAACCCTTCTGCAGAATTTTATTGATAATGAATAAAGTGGGTTACAAGATTTGTTTACATGGAGGCCTATATATATGAGAGAAACGGTATGACTCTTGGTGAAGAGTCGTGATGGTTTGTAGAAACCAACATGTCTGTTCCTTTTATCAACCGTTCCTCTATCTAACCTAATCTAGTGTTTATCGGGTAATCGGGCCTAAGTAAACATTTTCTTGGCCAGCAATTATTGGCATAACAGACATTAAGTAAACATGTTCTGGGCCTGCGAGTCCATGGCCTTTTCCTTCTTCTGGTGTGTTGTTTTCCAGCCAAACACAGGAATAACATGGTTGTTACTCCTTCACAAAGATTAAATGGATTATGTTTTTCCAACAACAACTATAATCAGTTTAAGGGTAGTTCATGTAAAATTAATTATTTGATTATCTCATATTTCAGAAACTAATGGATGAACTGGGTATTTATGATTGAGAGGTGCGTTTCTTATCATTGAGCTTGATTGTGAGGTAGGAGGTTCATTTTGAATTGTGAGTTTAAAATAACTGGAGTTTAGTAATATGTGTTTTCTTATTTTCTTTGCTAGGAATTGTGGTCACTAATGGTTGGAATGCCATTTTTCGAGAGCTGGATATTGCTCACACCGCTTCTAACACCCCCATTTTGACAAATATAACAGCGGAAGCTAATTTGTGGTATTATTTCATAATACAACAGTCATAATCATAGAAAACAACTCGTAAAGAGACGTTTTTGGAAAATTGAGTTATCATTCATTTATTCATCAGAGTTTTTACAAAAGAGATGTCTCAACATCTAGAAACATAAAGTTTGAAATGAAATATTTTAAGCCCATCTTCAAGTCGAGCCCACCCGTGCTATTAAGTTGCTAAATTTACCTGAGATAAACAATGCTAAGAAGGTAAACACAATTTTGAGTGAAATTTCATAGGTTTAATGATAAATAGTTTGAAATACAAGTCATCATAACAGTAGGGTTACGTTGTTAAAAAATAACACCCTAAAAGAAAATAATTGCAATGAGTACAATTATTATAGAAAACAGTATTATTGCCCTAAGCTCATGACACCGAGGCCTTGAGAAAATCAATAATCACAAGAAGTTGCCCCAATGGGTGCCTTTGCCGAACACCCGCATAGTGATTCAAATAAAGTGCGTTTGGTTACCCCATGAACGGGTACACCAACGGGGGAGTTCAGTCCCAAATAGATCTATTCACAACATTCGCTCTCACTCCGAAGAGTAATTAACGGTTCATGATAGTGGGGTCTTAATGGCAAAAGTAGGGACTTAGACAATAATATATCAGGATAGCATACAATTGAAAAAATACTTGTATTCATGGTTTATAGCATGTATCCCCATCGCGGGTTTATGAAACATTAGAAGATTTAAAAGCGAGGATATGAACTCACCTGAACAGGGAAAATCTGATTGATGGCAAAAGTATATCAAGTGAAAGTAACGGCCTTGTCACGCAACCTGGAGTAATATGTCAAGTCTTAGTGTGATGGTTTATGTTTCAAAACTTCATAAAGTTTAACGTATTACTTTGATTTATTAATTTATGGAAATATTGTTGTCACAGTTTGGGCGTATTCATAACAGAGCTAAGTAGTATCTTTGAGGATTCTAGGGCACTTAAAATCGTAAACCCAGCAACACGTACAAAATAAATACCCAAATGGAACCCTCACATGAAATTCCCTAGTAATTGATACGATAAGAATGTAAGTTTCTTCAAAAGCTAGTCGTATAAGTTACGTTAAATAAATATAACGTAATGATTTATAATGCGTTGATTTAATGATTAATAACGATAATGTAATCGGGTTTAATAAAATCGAGTTTTTATAATATAGAATATATATTTTTCTAATTTAATATATAAATATTATACTTTATATTTTTAAGTTTCAAAAATGGTTAAATATACCCTTGATTTATAAACTTTTACAAGTTTAGTCCTTAATATAATATAAGTATACATATATTGAACGTTTAACTTTAGAACTTGGCAAAATAGGTCCTTATAGTTATAACTTAGGAAAATGACATTTTCAACCCCTTTAGTTATAAATTTCAGAAAGTTACAATATATACCCCTATGCATTAAAACATTTACAAATCAAGTCCAAAAAGCCATGTAAGCTTATTTTAGGGTTCCAAATGATATTTTCAGGTTATAGCTTATTAGAATAAGCAAAAATAAGATGTTCTGACGTAACAAAAGTTTAGAAAAAAGATTCGTTAGCTAGACAATTAAAACGGGTCGTTTTTAGGGTTTTAATAAAAAACGCATGGGTTTGTGGTTCAAGGAATCAAACAAGAGTTTATATATGATCTAACAAGGCTAATAAAAGTTCTAAAACAGATCATGAGCTTATTGAACAAGATTTTGAGCTTACTTTAGCTAAAATGGGCCGAAATGGGGTTTTGGGGTTCGTACGCCTAGAAACGCCTTCAATGGCTTCTTTCTCTTGATTCTTGGCTTCTATTCTGATCTTAGGGACTTCACTTGATCCTCATCCTTGGTCCTGATTTAGAACTCTATTTATGTTATGTGATAAGAATTAAGGTGTGTTTTGAAAGGAGTGTGTGTGTATCGGCTTATAAATACGTTCGAAATATGACTTGGTGCCCAAGTTTTCTTGGTGTGGTGGCCAAGTGTTGTAGGGAGATGACTAAAGGATGCTAATATGATGAGTCTTAAGAGCTAGGAGTGTAGCTTTGAATGGTGGAGGGTGGTGGGAGGTCACGGCTAATAAAGGTGGTGATGGAGGTGCTTTTGTTTGCTTGGTGGCCAAGGGAGGTAATAGAGGTGCTTGTATGCTTGCTTGGTGACATGGTATGATGAATAATGGTGCTTAAGGTGCTTGTTTGGTTTAAAATGGGTCAAAAGTGAAATAAAGGGGTGTCAGGTTAGGGTTTTAGTATTTAGGATGTGGATTAGGGTTAGGATTAAAGATAGTTTAGGGTTTAGGATTAAGGTTTAATGTTAGGATTAGGGTTTAGGATTATGGTTTAATGTTAGGATTAGGGTTTTGGATTAAGGTTTAAGTTTAATGTTTTTGAAATAGGGTTTAGAGTTAGTTTAGGGTTTCGTTTAGGGTTTAGGGTTTGAGATTAGGGTTTTAGGATGACTTAGGGTTTAGGTTTAGGGTTTAGGAGTCATGCATTAAGTGTTTGTACCTTGTGCTAAAGTGGTGGTAAGAAATTACAATGAATTTAGAGGGAAAATAAGTTAGTTGAATTCGTGCTTCATGGATTTGTACATTGAGCTAAAATGAGTTGTACTTTGACTTGGAGGGAAATTATATTTCAAATGTTGTGCATTGTATACTTGTACACATGCTTGAAGGCTTGCACATTTATTTTATATGTATACATTACATATAATTAGGGTTTTGATATAAACGTTTAACGTTTAATGTTTGTTTTGAAATAACGTTGGAAATAGTATCTTAGATTGATAGTATACTTGGCAAAATGATCTTTGAAACATAGACTTGACATATTAGAAGGTTTACATGATGTAAACATAGATATAGATGACATTGATTGAGGTTGCGTGAGCTCGTTTACTTTGGTTATGTAAACAATGTTACATAATAGAATAAAAACAAAAAATATTCCCATGAAAAAGGTTGTGCCTAGACAATACCCCCTTAATATAGTAAGTAGATAATTAATTATGAAATTACTGAAAAATTAAAGGATGTTATTAGTCCCCGCAAACCTTACAGAAATTCTGTCCGCGATTTAGTTGAGTGATGGAGTGATGGTTTAGAAATAGAAGTCCTTAGTTTTTGCAGTCCCTAGTCAGATGACCCCACTTTGTTGAAAGTTGCCACTTGACAAAGGCAGACTCCTATGTAATGGCTGGGTGCATTTGTACACAAAGGAATGTTTCCATGGTCCCTTTTGTTTTTTAGTATACTTTTTTTCTCTGTTGGGGTGGCAGCATAAGTTCTGATAGTTTCTGACTTTTTCTTTGTTTGTTGGTGGTAATCATATTCCAGGTTGTGATGTGTGTTATTTTGATAGTTTTCGTTGTTGTGATTGTTGGAGTGGTTATTATTGTTGCGATCATTGGGGTAGTTGTTGTTGTCGGTGGTGTTTCTTCTATCCTTAAACTTTCGTTTGTGATCATTGGTTTCTTGCGCAGAATTGTGTTTTATTACCTGCTCCATCAACCTCTGGGTTATGGTAATGGCTTCCTCCAGAGTTTGAGGTTTTGAAGCAGTAACATTTCCTTCAATACTTCTGGGTAATCCCCCGATAAAGACTTCCATAAGCTTCTCGGTGTTTGGTACCATGTTTGGGCATAAGACTGCTAATTCTTGGAATCTTCTAACGTAAGTTTTGAGATCATTTCCTTTCACAGCCAAGTTGTAAAATTCGTCTTCCATTTTCTTGACTTCAGTTCGAGGGCAATACTTATTGGTCAAGAGCCTTTTCAATTCGGTCCAGGTGATCCTGTTGGCTTGTTCTATCCTAATAGGTTGGGCGTATGCATTCCACCAGGACAAGGCGTCATCGGTTAGAGTACCAGTAGCAAATGTCACTCTGTCTTCCTCGACACACTTGCTATGAGAAAATACCGATTCAGTACGTTCAAACCAGCGGATGAGGCCAACAGCTCCTTCCGTACCATTGAATAGGAAGGGGATAACTCATAAACCATTTGTAGTTACTTTTAACCATTCCTATTGGTATTTTCCATGGTAGCAGCTTGTGCTTCCAGAGCTGCAGCAATACCATCAGCAATCAGTTGCCGGATGGCAGCCTGAGTCATAGTTGGTGTTTCAGATGTTGATGTTCTCTTGGGAGGCATCTATTAATATATACAAGACAACATAGAATAAGAACCCATAAAATGATATAGTCATATCACAAGTTAAGGTATGAAAATTCTCATTATAATACAAAGACTTGTGATCATTCTTTGATATTACATTGCAGGATATAACGGAAAAT
This sequence comes from Tanacetum coccineum, assembly GCA_026074375.1. NCBI lineage: Eukaryota > Viridiplantae > Streptophyta > Magnoliopsida > Asterales > Asteraceae > Tanacetum > Tanacetum coccineum. Next base: position 67,479 of record BQNB010015555.1, read on the forward strand.
TTTGGAATTTAGATTCCAAGATAGATACAGTGAGAATGGAGTGAGTATCCAATAGAGACTTTTTTTTTTTTTTTTTAAAAAAAAAGGTGGGTTTTTCTAGGTACAAAGGTTTGAGAAAATCGGATGGTAAGAGAATCATAGTAATCATGGTAAAGATAAAAGTCCATCATACTCCAAGATATAGGATTGACACGTTTGCGACATACACAAATGGTATTATGATACACACGAGGTTATAAACAAAATCACCCTTGTTATAAATACTTGTCTATATAATTTACATAGAAAAATTTGACAAGTGTCATTATTCATACATCTAGTGGTTAGATTCTAGAAAGCTGTAAACGACAGATCTAATCTGGTGGTTCTCCCTTGTTGTTTTTGAGTTCTTGGATCTTGTTTAAAAGACTTTTGAACCTGGATATCCTCAATGATTATTTCCAGAGATGAAACTTATAACCAAAGTATGTTGACTCATCCAGGGTATCCTCAGGGACTGGATTCACTTCCAGAGATTGCGGTATGTATCATACTGAGTTATTTTAACTCTACGAAGATAGACTCATCAAAGGGATAGTCTGGTGGTGGTGTAGTTGACCTAACCGGTGATGAAGATCCTAGTGATGAAGATGGAGATACTAGAATGGGTGATTCAGCAAGAGTCTTAGTGTCTTTAGGTGGTGAAATATCCTCGGGAGGAAAGATATCTCGAGAATAGTCCGGTGAAGTCGGGGTATAGTTAGGAGCATTTGTAGAGGAAAAAGCATCCTTCACATCATAATCAAAAAGGATAGAAGGGTGGGTGTACGAAGACATTACTGTATAACAACCCAGTCGAAATAACATAAGTTATTTATATAATAGTAAAATAGTTATGTATTATCTGCTACGCAAATCTCTTATATACACTATTCAGGGAAATGCAGTGGCACAGAGGACTTTCTTGGATGGAAAAGTAGTTATAGTTTAGGTTTTACCCTTGTACTCTATAACCATGAGCTCTGATACCAATCTGTAACACCTCTATTTTTTACATACAGCAGCGGAAGTAATCTGGGTAGTACTTCATGGATCAATCCATATAACATTAGAAAATGACTCAAAAAAAAAGAGACGTTTTAAAAAATTTAGTTATCATTCAATATCATATTAGAGTTTTACAAAGGAGGTCCCAAAATCTAGAAACATAAAGTTTGAATGATAACAGTTTAGCTCTTCAAGTCTGTGCCACTATGTGCCATACGGTTTCAATTACCTGAGATAAAAATGCTAACAGGGTCACACAAAAGATTGAGTGAAATTCATAGGTTTTCTCAGTTATAATAGTTGAGTACAAGTTTAATAGTGGGTTACGTTATTGCACCCTAAGTGTATAATTGCCATGAGTACAATTAATATAGAAAATCAGTATTATTGTGGATAAAACGACTATTTATATATCTGGAAAACAATATTATTGTGGAAAACTGTTTTATTGTGGGAAAACACTATTTAATTCCTAAGCTCAGTTTGAATACAAGTTCAATAGTGGGTTACGTTGTTATACACTCATAAGTGTAATAATTGCAATGAGTACAATTATTATATAAAAATAGTATTATTGCGTCAAAGCTCATGGCACTCAAACTGACTAGTGTATATATCAATAATGATATATATAATGATAATGGCCCTCGAGTAGGTAATTGCCATATACCTATGAGTTTCAAATATAGTGCGTTTGGTTACCTATCTGGCTAACACAAACGGGATTCGTCAATCCCAATAGGCCTATTTATAATATTCGCGTTCACTCGCAAGTGATTAATGGTCTATGATGGTGGGGGTCTTTTGGCATAAAGGGACTTAGACAACAGATGCAATAATATATCAGGATAGCATACATTTAGAAAACATTTGTATTCGTGGTTTTTAGCATGTATCCCCCTTACGGGTTTATGAAATAGAATATTTAAAAGTGAGGCTATGAACTCACCTTAACAGTACAGGGAAATCTGATTGATGACAAAAGTATATCAAGTGAAAGTAACGGCTTTGTCACGCAACCTGGGGTAATATGTCAAGCCTTAGTGTGATGGTTTATATTTCAAAACTTCATAAATTTTAACGTATATCTTTTTTTTATTAAATTGTGGAAATATTGTATCACTGTTCGGGCTATCGTAATCCAGAAGTCATGTAGTATCGTTTGAGGAGCCAGGGCAGTTTAAATCGTAAACCCAGCAAACTCGTCAAAACGAAAACTCAAACAAAACCATTCATATGAAATTCCCTAGTAACGTGATACGATAAGATTTTAAGTTACTTCAAAAGTTAGTTAATGATAAATTACGTTAAATATATAACGTAATAATGCGTCGATTTATGATTAATAACGATAAATGTGTCGGGTTTTAATAAAATCGAGTTTTATAATATTAATATATATTTTTATAAATTATATAAAAATATTATATTTTATATTTTTAAGTTTGCAAAAATGGCAATATATACCCTTGGTTTATAAACTTTTACAAGTTTAGTCCTTTATATATAAAGTATATATAATTTAAACCTTTAACTTTAGAATTTGGCAAAATATGTCCTTATAGTTATAACTTTAGAATAATGACATTTTCAGCCCCTTTAGTTATATATACCCCTATGCATGAAAATATTTGCAAAAATCAAGTCCAAAAAGCCATGCAAGCTTATTTTAAGATTCCAAATGATATTTGCAGGTTATAGCTTATTAGAATAAGTTAAACTAAGATGTTTTAATGTAACAAAAGTTTAGAAAAATGTTTCGTTAGCTAGAAAATCAAAACGAATCATTTTTAGGGTTTTAATAAAAAAACACATGGGTTTGAGGATTGAAGGCTTCAAACAAGAGTTTATATATGATCTTAAGAGTATTATGAACATTATAATACATATTATAAGTTTATGGAACAAGATCTTAGGCTTACTTGAGCTAAAATGGGTCGAAATCTGGTTTTCAGGGTTCGTACGCCTAGTAACGACTTCAAGGGCTCCTTTTTCTTGATTCTTGGCTTCTATTATGAGCTTAGGGACTTCACTTGATCCTTCTTGATCTGAGTTAGAACTTCATTTGAGTGGTGATAAGTTTTTGAAGTGTGATTGGAAATGGTTGTATGTTTCGGCTATATATAGTGGTAAATGACCCTTGGTGCCCAAGGTTTCTTAGTGTGGTGGCCAAGGTCTGTAGATTAATGACTAATGAACATCTAGGGTGAGTCATGAAATATTAGGATGAGGTGTAAGGGTGTGGAGGATTTTGTTTTTCGAGTAGGTGACAAAAAGGGGTGTTTGGTGTACATATGCTTGTAGTAGCTTACAAGGTGGTGATGGAGGTGCTTGTAAGATACTTAGGTGGATGCTTGGTGATGTCATAGAGGTGCTTGGTTGCTTAAAAATGGGTAAAAATGAAGTAAAAGGGTGTCGGGTTCATTTTATTTTGGGTTAGGGTTTAGGGTTTTAAAATGTGGATTAGGGTTAGGATTAAGGATTAAGGTTTAGTTTTAGGTTTAGGGTTTAGTTTTAGGTTTAAAGTGAAATTAGGGTTTTAGGATTTCGTTTAAGGTTTAGGGTTTGAGATCAGGGTTTAGAAAGGATTTAGGGATTAGGTTTAAGGTTTAGGTGTCATGTATTAAGTGCTTGTACCTTGTGTTAAAGTGGTAGTAAAGTTTAAACATGATTTAGGAGGTAAAATCACCTAGTTTGACTTTCTTGCATTATTGACTTATACTTTGAGCTTTAATATGTTGTACATTGACTTGGAGGGAAAATATAATTCAAATATTGTGCATTGTACACTTGTATACATGCTTTAAAGGCTTGCACATTATATATGTATACATTACATATAATTAGGGTTTTGATATAAACGTTAACGTTTAATGCTTGTTTTGATATAACATTTTGAAAAGTACGTTAAATGGATAATGTACTTGGTAAAATGATATTAAGATATAGACTTATCATATTAGGATGTTTACATGACATAAACATAGATATAGATGGCATTGATAGAGGTTGCGTGAGCTCGTTTACTTTAGAAATGTAAACTAGGTTACATAATGGAATGGAATAAAAACAAAAAATATTCCCGTGAAAAAGGTTGTACTTAATATAGTAAGTAGATATTTCATTGATGAAAATACTGGAAAATTACGGGTTGTTATAGTCCCCCAACCTTATAGAATTATCGTCCTGAGATTTAGTTGAGTGATAGAGTGATGGTTTGGAAATAGAAGTCCTTAGTTTTTGCAGTCCCTGGTCAGATGACCCACTTTGTTGCAAGTCTGACACTTGACATTGCAAACTCCTGTGTGATGCAGGGTGCATCTTGTACACAAAGGAAGGTTTCCATGGTACCTTTTATTTTTAGTATACCTTTTGTTCTCAGTTAGGCTGGCAGCATAAGTTCTGATAGTTTCTTGCCTTTTATTCTGCTGGTGGTGGTAATCATCATTACGGTTGTGATTGTTGTGGTTATTTTGATAGTTGTCGTTGTTGTGTTTATTGGAGTGGTTATTGTTGTTAAGATCATTGGGGTAGTTGTTGTTGTTGGTGGTGTTTCTTCTATCCTCAAACTTTCGTTTGCGATCATTGGTTTCTTGCGCAAAATTATGTTTTATTACCTGCTCCATTAACCTCTGGGTTATGGTAATGGCTTCCTCCAGAGTTTAAGGTTTTGAAGCAGTAACATTTCCTTCAATACTTCTGGGTAATCCCCCGATAAAGACTTCTATAAGCTTCTTGGTGTTTGGTACCATGTTTGGGCATAAGAGTGCTAATTCCTAGAATCTTCTAACGTAAGTTTTGAGATCATTTCCTTTCACAGCCAAGTTGTAAAATTCGTCTTCCATTTTCTTGACTTCAGTTTGAGGGCAATACTTATTGGTCAAGAGCCTTTTCAATTCGGTTCAGGTGATCCTGTTGGCTTGTTCTATCCCAATAGGTTGGGCATATGCATTCCACCAGGACAAGGTGTCATTGGTTAGAGTACCAGTAGAAAATATAACACCCTATGTTTTAGGGTCATTGACGTCGTCAATAAATCCACAATGTATCTTTTGTATTGTACGCGTTTGCTTTAAATCGTAAACGTTAAGTTAAATTGCATACGCTAAAAATTAGCGTTCAATGTAAACGGGCATCAAACAATTAAATATTTACATCAAGCAAGTGTTAAGTAATTATTTTGATGATAATTATTAACTTTGTTCATTTTATTTTTATTGGTTGCGTAAAGTTTTTACGTTTCGCGATAAATTGCATTTAGGCATACCCGGAACCACCAAAACTTTTCTACGCTTCAACAAATACCCACTTTTATACCCAATACATAAAAATCACAAAAATATATCATGTATATGCATATAGGGTCGGATATGGTCATGAGGATGCAAGAAATTATCATAAGAAAACATACTTCCTTGTTTTCATGGGATAACCTCAACTATTAGGGAACATCTATCAAATTTCTTCAAACCTTGACCAAAGACCAATACTAAGACTCCCTTAAGACCCTCTTGGTGTCTCCTTGACTAGTCCTACATGTATATTACTTATACATTGCAAGAGATAA
>BQNB010015556.1:8673-73066 GCA_026074375.1 Tanacetum coccineum
CATCTAAAATGAAATATACAACATACATAGAAATACTGTTAGTGAGGATTTTATCTTGTTAATGACATATATCCGGAATGGGCTACACTAGCTTGTTAAATCAAATGAGCTAGCAAGCGCATAAATCGGTAAAGAAAGATGTGGAACGAGCCTTGTCTTGCTAAAGAGAAAATGAGTTATAATAGTTGATTGCGTAAAACTTATGTCTCTTGCAAAATAAGAAATATGATGTACATATTCAAAAACATAAACAAGAGGGCGAAATCTCTACTCTTTTCTATAGAACAACATCAACCGGACGATCTCATACAAAAACACGAAGAAACATTACAAGTTTTTTGAAAATTATGTCATTTATGTGTAATTCTCAAAATCTTATCGGAAAAAATAGAAACTGATAATTTATGTATGTAAAAAAATCAATAGAATCACACGTATGAACACACGATACATTCTACATTTCATCATCTGCAACTTTTGCATTTTGATCATTGTTTTTTTTGGAACGGCGCGTTAGTACAGTTACTAAGTTAGTTATTCGATTCCACAGTACTTACCAGAAGGTAGTACCTGCCAGCCCCGAATAATAATTAGTGATCGATTCCACAGTACATATCCAGAAGGTAGTCTCTGTCAGCCTCGAATCGACGCATCTATGAGGCTGAACCCCAGAGATTCCCACCTTGAAGGAAAAACCCTCACAGAGAGACTCGAACCTGAGACCTCTCGCATGTAGTAACAACCTCCTCAAGGACACCCTGGTGGCCAACTAAGCTAGCCCAGTTGGTTGCATTTTGATCATTGTTGTGTATGATATCATTTGAATAATCTTCAAAATTTCAAAATGTGAAACTTAGTAGTTAGTATAGCCTTTTGTTACTGATGCAGATAAATCATCATCTTTAGATACTTACTTGTTCTTCTGTTTTCATCTGAATGTTCCTTTGGATTTGATATGAGAAGCAAATTTCAATAGGTTAGTCAAACTTGGAATTTTGTGGCCAAATGACAAATTTTCAGTTACAGAATCCACATATAGTCTTGAAGTTTAATATGACATACTTGTGCGATCCATAACACATTGTAATACTTTGATTTATAACAATAAAGCATTACACGATTGAAAATTTATTACTTGTGTTATTTAGATTAGATAAGTGCTATATTCCAATCACCTTCACTCTCTCTAATTTTGACAAACCTCTATCCATTGACCTCGATGTCTTTTCAACTGTCATCGGTTTAAAGCGTAGTGAGAATTTTGTTTTTGTACCTCCTAAGGGGACAATGAGGGCTGGTTTAGCAACTCTGGGACTTACTGACGAGAAAAATACATCGATTCCATCCTCTGAACTCGTCAATTTGTCTCCGCTAAAAATGAGATATTTTTCACCGAAATGGAAGGTTCTTATGTAGTACATTGTAAAATGACTGGGAGGCAAGGGATCTCATGATCAGCTGAATATCAATCAGCAAACTATTGTATACTGCTTATGCTGGAGGCTGGATATTGACATAGTAGAAATTCTTTTGTCTGGCGTGATTGTTCAATTGCACCCTATGACTGGCAAGTAGAAAAGAAAATCAAACATCTGCTACACAAGATATTTATCTCTTATTATAAAACATCAGCTGGGAGACGCATACTTAAATGAAAATCTCAAGACTTTTAAACCTCACCACATCAGAATCCTTTCTTTTAAACCCAAATTTGAGAATGAAGTCCCTTTGACGGCTCACATGTGCAAAGTGGCTAAACTTTCACTAGAAACAGACAAGTCTTTCTCCCTCCCTCTGGGGAGGTGACAGCTGATGACTCAGTCGATAAGTCCTTGTCTGAGACCTCTGTGCAGCATGTCACTCAGCCCAAAGCACCAACTGATAAAAAGTCAAGGAATAGGAGAATCCCGTCCTCAACCAAACCAAGGACTTTTCAAGTTATCAGGGAATCATACTAACACAAAAAGTCGTTGAGACTCAGCCTGCTAAGGAACCAGTGGCTACCGCTAACATCACTCAGAGTCTAGATGCCTCCGATTCGGCAGAGGAGCAAGGAAACCAGTTGAAACCTACTGATGCCAAAAAGGTAATAGTTTAAAATATAAGGGGCACTGCAAGCAACCACTCTCAAACTTCTCTAGGAGAGAGTGGTGAAGTTAAGGGCTACCCTCAACCCACTAGAGAGTCAGAGTCAACACCTTATTTCCTAAATTTTCTGTACACACTGTGTTTCTACTAAGGGGATGATACTGAAAGGTTTTTAGCGCATGAAGTTGACCTTGAAAATTCTAGACTTTGTCAGGATTAACCCATCTAGTGCATGAAAGTCGACCCCTGTATGAACTGAACCTCACTCAGACTCATAGGTCCCTTAACCAATGAAAAGAGACCCAAAAGTCCTAGACTTTTGACGGGATTGGATAATCACACCGAGTCTTCTTAGGGACAGCGAATGGTGATCCTTCCCCGTATTACAAACTACCACTGAAAAGAGTCCCAAAAGTCCTAGACTTTTGAGGGACTGGATAATCACACCCAGTCTTCTTAAGGGCAGCGAATGACGACCTTTCCCATCGTTACAAATTCACCTTTTCAACTAACAATTCTAGCATGTAATAGAACAAAATGTTAAAGAGGAGGTGGAGGTTGCTGAGCTTAATTCCATGGGAGATGTCATTTTTGAACAGCAGATGGATGAGTATGATCAGAACCAAAATGTTGTTTAAACAAAGCATGAATTCCCTTATGACACTGAGTTTGAGATCAAACTGATTAAGAGGTACCAACCACCTTAGTTGGATGATGACAATCAAATCACTTTCTTGGGGCCAATGTACGTTGACATGGGGACTGATTCAAATGTGTTTGAGGTCAAAACAGTCTCTAGGTCCTTTAGTGTTATTCAAGAGGATGCTGCTCTTGACAAAGCTGACTCTGACCTTGTGTCCATACCTGATGATACCATTGACTCAGTAGATGGCTTTGATGTAGTTGATTCAGATACATATGACAATATGAATTCTGAACCAAAGGTGAATCTATCCACGAGTGAAGAAGCTTCGGCCGATCATCTCCTAGATTATTCGGATTAATTAGCAAGAACTAAGAGTGAACCTCTGGATGCTTCCGTTGATAAAACTGCTGATTCAGACCCCTTTAGTCATCTTCGTAAGGAAATCAGCTCTCTCACTACCAAGGTATAACAACTTAAATCCTCTATAACTCAGCAGGGGGCTTGATAACGCTCAAATTGAGTATATTTTTAGTAGCGTTATCCGTACTTTTGTATATGTTATTTGGCTATTTTTATATGCTTTTGTTACTTAATTGTACCAAAGTGTGTTTGCAAGTATATTTGTAGCCAAGTATAAGAGAAGCAAGAAAAAGACGAAGAAAAGAAGTAAAAACGAAGTTTAGTACAAGTACGAAGAATCCCGCATCAAGAACAAGCTCGGGAAGCAATTCAACGACAAAAGAGTGAACCATACAAGCTTCCAAGGCCCAAGATAGAGTTTAAATGAAGTTTTATTGATGTATAATGACCCACGACCAAGCACGACTCAAACGGGAAGCTAATACGCAAAATCAAGAAAAATATATTTTTGGTCGTGTGGCTAGCCGCCCGGCAGAAGCCCGTGCCGCCCGGCAGAGGCTCCGCTGACTTTTCCAAGTACATTAATTCACCATTTTATGATGCCAACCGCCTCAAGTCCAATCAAGTCCCCTCATAACTGATTATTCTGGAAGATTCATGACCCTTTATGCCCAAGAAATATGCTTGGAGGCCAAGGGGGCTTTCTAGTATAAATAGAGGCCATATGCCTTTGTTTTCACATAGTTATTCTACCCCTTCATCCAAATCTGAATTTCCTCCACCATATCTAACCCAAAAGACCAGAAACCTCTCCCAAATTCATAAAGATTGTTCAAGGGCTGAAGAAGATGCTTTGATATGATTTTTCGGGTTGTTTAGAGGCGTATAGTCGATTGGAGGCTTGAAGGTTGCTTTAATCCTTCCTCTTTACTTATTGTAATCTTGCTTTGGGTAACTTTATTTTATATTTCAGAATGTTTATGTCTCATATTCATGTTGGATCTTGGTATTTGATTAATATGATTATGGAGTAGTTTTATATTACTTGTTTGGAACCATGTGAATTATTGATATGGATTGTTTAGACTCTTAGTATGTTTGAATATTGATTTGCTTAGGAGTTTGCTTTGATCAATACTTGTCTAATTATCTTGTTGATGAATCATGATTTGATCTATAGGTCGAAAGGATTTCATCTTATGATTTGTTTCAATATATTAGTGCACGAATATGTTGATATTTCATACTTGACACATATGAATAAACAAGCTAAAAAGACTAGTAACGATTGATTCAAGAGTATAGGTCGAAAAGACTCTTATGAACAAATGAGTTAAATCTTATTTCTCACAAAAGGTGCGTAACTACTTGGTTTTATACTAGCGTTCATAGGTCGAAAGGGTGCGTTGTTATAAACCATTTGTATGCAATTTTATGACATGGCCATTTGATTGGAATTGTGTTCCTTAGATTTTGTGTACCTTGCTATTTGTTTAACCAACATCCCGAACAATCCATTGATATATTCACTAGTTCCAAACAAGTTGTTCTAATTATTTGATTGCTTTCTTGTTAAATTCGCATCATTATCATTTCCGTATTAGTTGTTGCTTATATGGTATTTTGGGACGTGACAACCATTTTATCACTTTCGTGCTTATTGATACTTAGATTCTACACAATTGAAAACACCTAAATCCCAGTGAACGACCTCAGCTTACCACAAAAAGCTAGCTACAAACGAAAAGGTCATACTTGCTCATGTGTTCTTAGCTTATTTGGTAATTCGTGTTATAAATTTAAAACTAGTAGTCGCGAGACGCATTAAGTTTTTGGCGCCGCTGCCGAGGATTTGTGTTGTGTTTTCTTGTTTAGAATGTTTTTATTTCGTCTTTTATCATTTGTGCTTGTTTTTGCTTACGGAAAAATCACCCTTTTACCTGCTCGAGGGCGAGCATAACTTAAGTGTGGGGGAATTTGATAACGCTCAAATTGAGTATGTTTTTAGTAGCGTTATCCGTACTTTTGTATATGTTATTTGGCTATTTTTATATGCTTTTGTTACTTAATTGTACCAAAGTGTGTTTGCAAGTATATTTGTAGCCAAGTATAAGAGAAGCAAGAAAAAGACTAAGAAAAGAAGTAAAAACGAAGTTTAGTACAAGTACGAAGAATCCCGCATTAAGAACAAGCTCGGGAAGCATTTCAAGAGCAAAAGAGTGAACCATACCTGCTTCCAAGGCCCAAGATAGAGTTTAAATGAAGTTTTATTGATGTATAATGACCCACGACCAAGCACGACTCAAACGGGAAGCTAATACGCAAAAATCAAGAAAAATATATTTTTGGTCGTGTGGCTAGCCGCCCGGCAGAAGCCCGTGCCGCCCGGCAGAGGCTCCGCTGACTTTTCCAAGTACATTAATTCACCATTTTATGATGCCAACCGCCTCAAGTCCAATCAAGTCCCCTCATAACTGATTATTCTGGAACATTCATGACCCTTTGTGCCTAAGAAATATGCTTGGAGGCCAAAGGGGTTTTTTTTGGTTTTTTTTTGATTTTTTTTTGGTTTTTCAACAATGTATTCACAATAAATTTTAAATACGGACAATGAGATAAGACACTTAAACCTAATAATCAACTCGCTTCTCGGTAACTCTTCAAAAGAAAAACGCACAAAGGAGTTTGTTTAACTTTCAAAGGTGAGCCGTACGTTGCGAGAGACACAAAAGGTAAGTTTTTGATCTTTGGTTCGGGAACTTATTAATGGATAATACTTCAGTTGAAAGTATTATATGTTGGTGTTCTTTTACCAACTTGGTTATTATTTTTTTTTATTTCTTTTTATGGACAATTTTTTTTTGGTTTTTCTTGTTTTTATATTATAATTATACTAAATAAAAGAAAAATCTTTTTGTATTTTTTTTATAAGAAAATAAACAAAATAACTTCACACGGAAGGATCTTCAAACAAAAATTTTCAAACGGCTTCAACAATCGTCTACAATCCTCCCCGGCAGCGGCGCCAAAAACTGATCGATATTTGACTCACACCTTTTAAAATATATAATATATAAATATAAAATACTTATATAATTATAAATATAAGGGTAAGAATCAAAAAATCACAATTATAGTAATCCGGGAGTATGATTCCCGGGTCGTTTCCCCAACGAGGAATGCAATTGAAAGCCGAGAGTCGTTTTGAGAATCGATGCTTGAATGGGACAAAATTGGGATTGGTTTTCTAAATCTATGGGAAAATTAAGGCAATAAAATTAACTAAGGCAACAAAAATTTGAACTAAAACGCAAAACCGGGATCCTAAAAATGCGCTAAATTATCAACTAATTCAAGTAAAAACCCTACAAGAGATTTTAATGCATGCAAACCTCAAATATGACAAAAGAAAATTTTCTAAAAAAGATTTATATTTTTTTGACTTTTTAAATTTTTTTTATGAATTAAAAACTAATTTAATCTATTAAAAATCCTAAAAAAATAGCAAATAAATCCCTAAAAATTCCAAAAAATGATTTTCTACTTTAGAAAAGTCTAAATTATGATAAAAATTAAGAAAACTATTTTTAACTACTTTTTATAATAAAAATCTATTTTCTAAAATTAATTTAAAAAGCTAAAAATCAAAATTAGAATCTAAAAGTGGTAAAAATGATTTTAATGCTTGTAAATCTAAAAGTATTTATTCTAAAACCAAAAACTATTTTTTTGTAATTTTCTGAATTAATTTTCTATTTTTTAAAATTTTACTTTCGAAAAATAATTAAAAATAAAAAATAAGTATGAAAAATTGCAGAAAAATCCTAAGGGCTATAAAGATCCTAGGAAAAATAAACTGGATAAGCCAGCTTATCGAATAAGCTTTAAAAAGCTAAAAATAAGCTGCGAAGTCTTATGGGCTTAATGGGCTCAAAAAGGTGATATATGAATAATGCATGCAAAAGAGGACGGATGAGATATTGTAGCACAATGGTAGTGAGTGGTGTGTGTAAAGCGTTGGGTTGAGGGTGGTTAGGTCCCGAGTTCGAGCCTTGCTCACTTGGGATTTTCACCCTCCCTAATGCTTTTTGAAAGCCATTTTTTTACAACTTTTTTAACAAGCAAATTATAAGCACTTTTAATAAAGACACCTTTTTTAGAAACCTCAAATAAGCACGAAAATAAGCCCTTAAAGCTGACAGAGGGCTTAACTTAACTAACAAGTTAAAAGGCTAACTGTTTTGGCTTTTGAGCACAAATAAGCTAACCAAAAAGAGAAATAAGCTAAATTAGATAATAAGCTACACTAAATAACCAACAAAGAACAAAAATAAGCAACTAACAAAAGCTAAAAAGACAGAAAACTTAAAAAGGCTATAAAACTTAAAATTTCAAGCTAAATTGAAAATAAGCTAAAATAAGCCCCAGATTAAAAGACATTAGCTAAAATGGGCTTAAACTAAACTAATAAGCAATATTCAACCTAAATAAGCTAGGAAAATAAGCAGATAAGCACAAATAAGCCAATTAAGCAAAATGGCACAAAACAGCAGGCAAACAGCAAAGGGGGGCACTTTTGAGCTTAAAAATAAGCTCAAAGATGGATCCTTATGGATTAATGAGTTATACCACTGAAAAGCTCTAACACTAAGCTACAATAATCATTAATCAAAAAGGAGTTTGAAAGACAAATAAGCCCTTAAAAAGCTTAATGAAAAAGCTGTTTGTTCATTTGTCAACACTTAGAAAACTTTTTTTTTTCAGTCTTAACAAACCACTACTTTTGAACTTAAAAATAAGCCCACAAACAGATTCTTATGGAATTTTAACCTCAAAACGGATTTAAATTAGACCTTAAAGAACTTATATCAATTCTTAAAAATCATTTTGAAATAAACAATAAGCCACAATGATCAAATGAAAAAGCTGAATTTCAAACTTTCAAACACTTAGCAACTTTGACAGATTATACTTAAAACCAAAAGTAACAAAAGCAGACCTATAAACTTGGTTTCCAACTTATTTTTAAGACTCAAACAAAACAAAACTTGCATTTAATCTCACAAATCACAATTTAAACAATAAGAACACCAATATCTGTCAAAACTAAGACAGATTCAAATATTAACTTCTTAAAAACTAGATTTTGAGTTTTAGCACTTTAAAACTTAAACCAGCTGAATTTTTGGACTAATTTAAGCTAAACTAAGTTGACCCAAGGGTAAAAACCAATTTTAACCCATTTTAACCCATTTTAACCCATTAAATCAGTTAAACCAAACACTCCTTTAAGCATAGTTTTGCCTATTTTAACTTGATTACTTGATTTTTAATGAACAAAACTTTAAGACCAGATAATATATAAGCTAAAAAGAAAATAATAAGCAAGTTTAAACAGCAGATAAGCACTCAGATAAGCTAGATTAGAATATGCTATTTTATGAGCTATTTTAAGACAGAATAAAAGAAAACTTGCATACAAGATTTTTAAACTAAAACCTAAGCATAATAAGCAACAATCATCATCAGCAAACACAAATAAGCAAATAAAAGCAAGCAATAAGCAATAATAAGCAGATGAATAGTAAATATGCTAAAATGGAAATGAATACTTACAAGAGCCCTTGATCAAAACAAGGTTATAAAAAGGCTTAATTGAGCTATCTACAAGCTCCAGCTTATCAAGTGATAAGCTGGTAGGGTCCTGGAAGTCCTTCCATTATTGACTTCCCTTCCAATAACAAGCTGAGGTAAATTTTGAGGGTGGATTTGTTTGAATAAAGCTCAGTTAAGCTTTTATGAGCTTAACTGAGTTAGTAACTAGCTTATGAGTAGATTAGAGAACTTATGAGCTTATGTGAACAAAATAGAGCTTAATCAAACAGATTTGAGTTAAAGGAAAACATTAAGGATCAATTCATTAATAAGAAAAACGAACTTTTATTACTAATATGAAACTGATTACAAGCTTAAATGAAGGTTACAATAAGTAGAATTCTATAAGCTAAAACAGTTTTAACGAAAAATTCATAAGCTAATTCTACAAGCTACTTTCTATATCTACTCCTAGATATCTTTGTGAGTGAGGATGGCCTCTTATTTATAGCAGGAGAAAGAAGCTTCTAGGACCCTTTACACGCTCCCCCTTTTGCTTGATCTCAACCTTTCCTTCTCTTTAATCATTGGATGCTCCTTCTTAGCCGTAGGATCAAAATTGAAAGCACACGGATTGCCAGCGTGGCAATCCGTGTGTCAGAGGCTTTGTGCTTCTTTTGGCTTGTCTTTGGTGTAAAAATCCATCTCTTGGTGTGTTTGTTATTATCCAACGTGTCATTCCCCTTGTCAATTCTAGCCAATGAGAGCACTTGATGACGTTTTGCTCTGCCAACTCAATGCTTAGTACTCGAATCTTTTAGCCACGTAGTCAATTGGGATTTACCCTTTGTTTTTTATGCAGGGTTAATTGAGGGAGATGATGAACAGTAGAAACAACATTTCGCGACTTTCTTTTTACCCTATTATGCGTTTGATATTTGACTAAGGTCATTTGGGCTTGGTTAGTTATTTGGGCTTGGGATTAAAGGGTTAAAGGGTTTTGGTAAATAAAGAGATAACGACCGTTAGCTTTTAATAATAAAAAGACTAACGGTGTTATGGTTTTAAAGACCTTTGATGAAATAGATTTAACAATAAGGCTCTCTTGGTATTTTTGAGGGTTTTGTCATTTTATTGGTTGACCAAGTGTTGACCAGGGTTGACTTTGATGACTTTTTGCTAGAAACTTTCGGCTCTTGTATACTCTATTCGTTCTCGTGTTCGTGTTTGTCCGGATTTGACCATCTTCTTGTGATTTTTTGCAATATCCATACCTACACATCACAAATGACAAAACAAGCAATATACTAGCATAATTTGCATAATTTAATCATTTAAGGGTCATTTTTGATATAAAAAGGATATGTGATTTCTCACATATCAAAGGGTACTCATATGTTCTAATGAATTTGAGAGAGAAAGTAAAACGTGCACATATGTTTTTCGAAGAGTGCACACATGTTTTTGAACAACATGGATATAGTTGGATTTATATTTCTAATGTATTTCATTTGATATCAAATTTTTTTGTGTGTATTTATGTTTTTGGTTTGTTATTTGTATTTGAAATGTATTTCATTTGATATCAATTTTTGTCTATATTTTGTGTTATAAATTTTGAAGATTAAAGGTGTGCACAAGAAACATATATGTAATTACCATATTAAGTTAAAAATGTACACTAGAAACATGGAATTTACAATATTAAAAAAAACATATATGCACTCATTTTTTTCTTTTGAAAACAATATATACTAAAAAATATATAAAAAAAATAAAAAAAAATTAATTCCGAAAATTAAAAAGTTTAAAAAAAAACGTTTTTTAATTAAAAAATTCAAAAAAAAGGCAAAATGTGTTTTGACTATTATACCATTTTGAATTAAATAAAAAAAAGTAATGAATCTAAATTCTTATTGGTTTAAAGTGGTTCTGTACAAAAAAGTGGTTCTGCAAAGAACGATCCCCTATATATATATATATATATATATATGTATCATATAATAAAGTATATATATATCTTTATATATATATAATATATATTATATTATATATATATAAATTTATATTATTTATATATATAATATTATATGTAACCCTTAAAAGATGCAAATTTTCATATATCAAAGTATGCATAAAAACCATTGTACCATGCGCATCAAAAACTTGTACCAAGGATATATATGCAATTATTCACCTTTGGAGGGATAAATGTGAAGATTACGAGTGAAATCTTATTTATAATCTATTCACGTGAAACTGTTATTACATTGAACTAGAGTAATTTTGTTGCTTATAATCATTGAAGGAAAGAAACTTTGTTGCCTTTATCATCATCAGGCTCGATCCGACTTGTTTCTAGTTACACTAAAAACCTTTTACTACTCGATGCCCTCCATTATCAAAATTTTCTAGTTCCACCATTGCGCTTGCCTAGACTCACTTACACCTTATATGTATCCCGGGTTGTATGCTTTAGACTCAAAAATCATGCAATGTATTAAGTAAATGTAGGGGTCTTCATCGGTACGGTTATTGCGTTATTCGGTTAAAAAAAATTGAGGGTACGAACGAAAACCGAGCCGAACCGAATTTAGATTGTATTTAATCAAACCGAAAACCAAATTTGGATTCGATTCGGTTTTTGGATTGATCCGAATAACATCATTTATATTTTTTTCTAATTTTAACTACACATATTTTTAGAAAAAACAAATTCAAGCTTTGTATGGAATAAAATTTTAATAGTTTTTTTATGTGTGTGTATATATATATAATTCGGTTTTTGATTCGATTTTTGGTTTAGATTGTCAAAAATATATCTAAACTGAAAATCAAATATTTAATTCAATTCGGTTCGATTTTGATAAATTTGATTCGGTTACAAATTCAGTTTGATTTTTTCAATTAAGTTTGGTTCAGTTTTCGTTTCCGCGGGTATTATATACATATACTATATTTCAGTTAAAACTATGTCGTTTTGACATAGTGCTACAGTAACCGACCCATCGGGCTCTCACTTTGGGCCGGCCCATTTGACACTTTTTTTTTGTTTTTCTTTTTTTTTAAATACGCAACTTTAAAAAAAAATTGCTCGGCACAAAATAGGAAACAAAATTACAAAAGTATTTATTTATTCAGATCAATAAATATCTGCGACATGAGACCAAACACATAAGGCCATATAAAAAAAGAAACTATTGCACAAAATAAAAAAAATAAAAACTTGCTCGGCACAAAATAAGAATTTTTTTTTACAAAAGTAATGATTTATTCAGATCAAAAAATACCCATGACATGACGCCCAACACATAAGCCCATATAAAAAAAACTATTAAACACGAGACCGAAAAAATAAAGCCGCACAAAATACAAAAAAAAAGAAATTTAACAGCCGCATCAACGCGCGGACAAGCATGCTTAACACATATTTACCCAAATCTCATAAAATTATATTAAAAAAAACCCAAATAGCAAAAAAAAAACAACCTTTAAACACATAACTTTAAAAAAAATTAGTACACGCAAACCACACTTATAAAACTTTGAAATCTTACCATACAAATTTAAAAAAAACACTCATCTTTTACTTAGTAAAGGAAAACGTCAAGTGGGGTATTCGTATTTCAAAAAATTCAAATCATACCATTTTTAGTAAAAAAATTTAAATTATTATTCTTTTAAAAGATGTTTATGAAAAAAATTACCTATATATTTCCTAATTTAACCAAAAGAATTATAAATTCGTTTTTGAATACGCACTGCACGGAAAAACAAAATATACACATGTCCTTGTGAGTTCTTTATCTGTAGTTTTGGACCAAAGTGAAAGTTTAAAAAAAAGAAACAGAACTCAATGTTAACTCCCATTCCTTCTCACAAATCTAAGCCCTTATCCCCATACTCTAATTATGTTCCAAAAACCTTAATCGAAATAAAATCATCCATGATTGTTTGTTTTAAATGATCCAAGTTTGTATTATGATGATATTGATGAAAGGTATGTTTTTCTAATTGAGTATCATGTTTAGTGTTTACATATATCATGTGTAACATTTAAAATCAGGAATCGATGTGGAACTCTAATTCGTTTAGATGTTTATCTTCAAATTAAAGTATGTTTATAATTTTTGATTTTATTTGTTTTTGGTTAATAATTGTTTTTGGTCTAACATCCAACCTTTAACACTAAATTTGATACACATAAAATGATCTCAGTTACACTCTAATTAAAAACTTGGGTTCATTAGATTATGATTCTTTTCATTTCATAGTTCTAATTTTTCAAACATCTATCATAAATGATACATAATTTAAAGAATTTTGACATGATAAAAAAACCCAATTTTGTGCTGTTTGATATAAAATATTTAATGATATGCCTACATTGAACGATGTGTTTTATTTAGATTAATTGATGGTATGGATGTTGGGGTTTAGCCCATGAGTGAATATAGAGGTTTACTCCTACAATCAGAGAAGGGTGCCATTTAGAGTTAAAACTGGTGTCACTCATTCTATTCAATAACCATTTATTTCTTTTGACATCATTGAATATCTTTGCAGACCCATGACTCCAGTTTCAGCTTTGTCACTTAGTTGGTGAGAAAAAAACGGGGAAAATAAATTTTTCAAACATCCATTTTATTTATTGTGGAGATTTAAAAAGGTATGTTTTTAGGTCTTCTAATGGAACACTCTGATAAACTGAAACAAAGCGAACCATATATATAAACTCAAACCCATTAGTGCAACATAAGAAAATTTAAATATGTTTTAACAATCTAAAACTAGGTATGTGTTGTCTTTGTCTTTAACCTTTGTGTTCAGTCGAGTTTGCTTATATTGTGTTGTTACACAACCACCTAGATTTCTTTGTTAATAATACTACATCCATCCCACATTAAGTGTCCAGTTTGACTTTTTCAAGTCTTTTTTCTTCATCTTTAACCTTAATTATTTCTTTTTATGTTATATGATACTTGATGCAAAATATATGAATTGATAGGGTTTTGAATGTATTTTTCATTGGTATAATTTTCATTAAGTATTATATAACACAAACACAAATATTTACAGTCAAAGTTGATGAAAAAAGACCTCAAAGATTCCATTGTGAACACTTAATATGGGACGGAGGGAGTATATGTTTAGTGAAGTCCGTAGGGTGGGTTTGGGTTTACTATTAGTTCCAAAACATCCATTTGTTTCCAAAATGGTACACATAAAGTATCACTACACAAAAGGTATCACTCAATATTACAATATTATTTTAAATTGCTTACTTGACTAGCACTTGAATCAAACCCTTATATAATGCTTTGAAATTAGTGTTTGTTTAAATGTGATTGCTTCACACTTTTGTATATGTAGATATCATTAAAAAATAATTCAAAAAAAATAAATCCAGAAGTAGTTCACTATGGTAAGGCTAAACTATGCGTTTATCTCTATTGCATCTTTCTGTTATCAAGTGACCTTTATTATTTGTGGTATTGGCGCCAAAATGGTGGTGAGTGTTATGGTCAGTGCATGCATCAATTTTTGTGGCCTGGCATTTTAAGTTTAGTTTTGTTAAACATGTTAGGTATCTTTGTTATATCAACCTTTGGTATTTTGCTCAGTGAGCAGGAGAAAAGTGTTCCATAACCTTATAACTAGCCATGTACATATGGATGGGTCGATTTGGACATAGAAAAATATATAAAAAACGACTATTTACCCTATATATGCAATCCCAAATATTTGAATATATTGGGTTTGTCTCAAAAAAATATTATGACTTTGCATCCAATGTTGACCTTTATCTCATGTTTGAACAGGCAACTTGAACTAACAGTATCCGATGCTCATATGGATGCATTCCGACAACAGCTACAAAGTGAACAGAAACAACCTATTATTGAAAAAGAGCAAGGCCTGCACGCATTCGTACACTGATCTCACCATGTGAGATTTTCATATTCATCCAATCCTTTGCTTCTTCAATTATTGTTCTTTTGTTATTACCTGGACCCACATTTTAGCCTTCGTTTATCAAAGATTGATGTGTCATTAAATGATGAATCTAACACCAAAGAAAATATAACTAAAATGCATGTCTATACTTAGGGTGCACGTCAAAAGGCGTTCACTTGAAGTTCATGGTTCCAAACCTGCACCAGGATGCATGTATATAGAAGACATGGTATTTTGATTTTTTGTTATTGTTAGTTTTTTTTATCACCGTGATCATAATTTTAAAGTAATAATTACATTGATGTTTTCGAAATTAGTTTAATTGTTAATGTATTTTTGGTTCCTAAAAAAAAAATTTGTAGTACAAAAATGCCTCATTCCAACAACAAGAAAGAAAGCTACAATGAAGAGGCCATATTTTGGTTAAAGGTAATTTCTATACACTTTTTACTAAGTTTATTTAAAAAGAAACGTCTCATAAAGTGATTTGTTGTTTAAAAAAAACGTTCAGAAATTTTTTAATAAGTTTCATGCTAATAAAAAACGTTTTCATATTTTTGAACTAAACTGTATTTTTTTTAACCTCCAGACATCTTAGAACAATACCAGTTTATATTGTATTACAATTACAATTCTTAAAAGCCTAAATTAAAAATGACTCAAAGCATTATATAAACTCCATTAATAGCCCAGGTTTTTTATTCCAACGAATGGATGTGTATATAGCTTAGAAGTAGTATTCCTAGAGATTCTCTCAGGTTTACGAGCGATTAAAAGGTATCCAGATGGAAATCTAACACATGTTTCACCTTGGGCCATGCGAAAATAACATGAAACAATTACTTTATGTTATCGACAAAAGGATTGGAAAGGAGATGGACATGGAAGAAGCTTATGAGTTTGTAACAAGCTAAAAAGATGAAAGTGTAAATTTTGTTGGTCATATCATACAGTGGTTCTTATCTAAAGATACTGGAGCATTATTCATCAGCGAGTCCCTCAACAAAATGTATAATGATTACTGTATTGACTGTATTCACCAAGGAGGAACAAAATGAAAATTACATTTATTTCAAGAGGAAATGGCTGCAAACCATACAGGGGAATTAGTTATATAGAGAAATGTGAAAATCATCAAAAAGTAACTAGAGATTTGTTTCAATTTATTTATTCTAATTGTCTTAATTCAATAATACGAACCTTGGTTTATAAATTATAATAACGATTTTTTAAACTGATGGTGTCTTGATTTTGTGGTGACGTTTGAGTACTTGGCCATTAAAACGTTCATCAAGTTGGTATACTACATTTCATATTTAAGTTGAAACTAACCAATGCGATGTGGGTCGTTTTGCAGAAATTGGTTCCAAAAGTATTGCAAGAAATAACCGGTCAATTACTTTATTTAATTTTTTGTCTAAGAAGCGAATCGATTGTGTTCAAGTGTGGTTTTTTTTACGACAACCAACTACCTCAAAATGTATGCATCACAAGTTTATCTTACATGTCTAAGTAGAATTTTAACTCACAACCGTATGGGTTTAGTTTTGACTTTAATTAATATGCTAAACGTACATTTACTTAATAAAACAAATAATGTGTATATATCATTTTGTGTTTTTAATGAGTAACATGTTGTTGCTATACCAACATTTAGAAAATACAATTTGTAAACCGATGTTCATTGCAAAGACTGATATTTATTATCCAACAAGTAAAACCATTTTAAAAACGTTAAGTTATTTGTTTTTTATCCGATAACAATTCATGATTTAAGAAGAATAGAAAGAACCCCGTGCGTGCACGGGTATTATAACTAGTATCTATGATAAAAGAAACACCGCCCCGCAGCAACGCGCGGACAACTATGCTTGTTATATATATACACTTTCACGGACAAAAACGCGGTTTTTACCCTGGGTTTCCGCTATAATTTTGGGCTACAGAAAAAAGGCCCAATTTTTTTCTAATAATATTGATAGTTTGATACTATCATACGCCACACAATAAACCGGAGCCTTCCAGAAAACACACACAGCCCCCGTTTGTCTACTTCTTCGGCGAACCTTCCGTCGTACCTGATTCATCTTCTTCCTCTTTTACTATGAAGGTTACGATGTTGATCTTCCAAAAAAGTAAGTTAGTTTCTTTCTATTATTAATTTTTAAATTTTCTAAAAAGGTTTTGATTTTTTAGGATTTATGTATTGGTTCTTAGATTTGGGTTTATACTGATACACCTCTATGCCGTTGCAGAAGGTCATGATACGGTAGTGGATCCTTTGTTGAAATTCATCTAGGTCTGAATCTTTATGTTTTATATAAATTGAAATTTAATTAATTAAGGTATTTATATTTTTATTATTATTGTGCAGCTACTCATGTTGATACTTTTGAAATCCTTGCCGTAAAGATCGTAGGTACTCATTTTTATAAGTTTAATTAGTTTGAATTAAGTGAAGTTTTGTTGAAGTGAGTTGAAAATATATAGAGTTATTGAATTTAAATTGACTGATGTCGAATTCTTTCCGTAGGGTATCAATTTTTGGTTTCGAACTGCGTTTGGTTGAATACCATTTTTTTTATAAAAGATGGTTTATGCAATTAAAAAAGTATGTTTATGTTATATGTTGTTTCGTAGTTATAAGATAATTATTTAGTTGGCAGTCATTGTTTTTCTTGGTCTATGAACCCAAGTTATACATTATTCTTCGAGGAGGAAGTGAGTATGCTTTTATATTTTGTATTGTTTTCGACGATGCTTTGTATTAATGTTTGTTCCGGAATGCAGATGTTATACCAACGATAAAGTGGTCGGCCTTAGACGAAGAGTAGAATGTTTTTGTACTTGATTTATTGGGGCCGAGTCTTGAAGACCTGTTCGTCTACCGCGGGAGGAAGTTTCAATTGTAAACGGTCTTAATGCTGGCTGACCAAATGGTAACTATGCGTCTATGATTTACATAAAGGTTGTACCTTTGTATTGCTCTTGCAAAGCGTTTTTTATCATAGAAGATTAAGTAGCCAACGTTTTTATGCGGATAACGAGAATCAAGTACGTTCATTCTAAAGGGTTTTTGCATCGAGAATCAAGTACGTTCATTCTAAAGAGTTTTTATAACAAAAGCTTAAGGAGCCATCGTTCTTATGCAGCTAACATTTTGTTGGGTCTTTTGCAGACCGAGGATGATCTTTGTAGCATGGATTGCAAAGCGGAGCTTTCGGAGAATATCTATACGTGCTTTTGTTATTGTTACAAAATATAGCGCCTAAATCTGTAAGTAGTGTCTTGGAGTTGCTTATTTTTTAAAATTTTGATGCATAAATCATCAGTGATGATGATGCTTCCCAGGTTACTCTCTGCTTCACAACTACATCTGTCAGCATCTAAATAAAATAAACTGAAGGTACTTGAGCTCAAATACAACCAGTTATAGGAGCTGTAATAACGGTACGTAAACACACCACATACATGTTTGGTCTTATGAATTAGTCAACTTTAAATTTTCTATTGTTTTTAGGAAGTTATTTTTTAAGCTGGATATGTACCTTCGAATTCAGAGAAATACAGTATGTAGTATCGTATCTGTTGTGCTTTAGAGTTTTTTAACCATTGATTTTAAGGTTTGTCACTACTTATTACCATTGTTACTATAGTCAATTATATTTCTATTGTATTTCTGTTGTAGAAGGTTACAACTCTCTCTCATGATTCACTTAACGCTTAGCACTTCTTATATTAATTACTACTAATTATTCGTCATTTGAATTTTTACAGTTACGAGATAGTGTAGGAGCAACCGGTGGTTCTTGATTATGTCAGAATATGTATCCTCTGGTAAGCCTACTTCAACTACCCTAACAGTTTTTTTGCGCAACACTAATATATGAATCCGAAATATATGCATCAGATGAAATGGGCGTGTGAAACAAGTTGTGTAACAGTCTAAAATGGGTAATTTAGTATGCCATTTGTAACTATGATATGAGGTTAATTCAGGGAGTGTGTTCAGGCTTATTAGCAAGTCACATAATGATGTTACATAAATGGTGACATGGGTTATATAGATTGTGTCATATAAACCGATGTGCCTTATAGATACTTGAGGTAGACTAATGTTTTCGACAATATCATACATCATTCAAAAAAATTACAGATTTATTATCTAGCCTAAAACTGAATGTGTTAATTTGAAACCTAACAAGATTGAATAACCGATTCAGCTAAGTTGATCATTCATTTGTATGTAACAAGCATCGGTGAATTTATAAAGCTACTATTTTATCAAGTTCGCAGAAATATCCAAATTAATTTCCTAAAGGCCTCTCAATCAGTGAATTTATAAAGCTACTATTTTATCAAGTTCGCAGAAATATCCAAATTGATTTCCTAAAGGCCTCTCAATTTTTATATTCAAGTATACCCTTATATGAATATAAGATTGTAAACTAGCATCGTTTAGTAATGATTTGTATGCCTTTTCTGAATTAATGTAGTACAATAAGATATGCTTTCAATCCATGAAAACATATTGGAATATGCCTCAACTTTTGGTGTATCCATGGTATAACTTATCAAGCTGCTTCAAAGTATCATACTGGAAGTCTAGAAAAGATCCTTCATGAAATGTATACATGTATATCAGATCGATGGAAACAAACATTTTAGCAAATTATTGGTGTAATTTTTATTTTAACTCAGAAGTAATTTGGATTATCAGATGTTTTTGTATATGTTAATGTTGTCATAGATTTTTGCATGTGGTTGATTTTATTACGGTAAACATGTTATGTATCTATATTCGTATGTGATTGTATATGGTTGTTAGATGTTATAAACATAGAGCCCAAATATGTAAATAAATATGAGGTTTGCATCATGTAATTAGTTTACTGTTAAAGTTTTATACTATGCGGATTGTTGCGACATTTTCAAACTACATGTAATCTGAGGATCACTTAAGCCTCACTTCTTATATAATCGATTCGCAAAAAAATAAGCCTCGCGCATTCACTTCTTATATAATCGATTCGCAAAAAAATAAGCCTCGCCACAATGCGCGAGCTATTATGCTTGTTTACCCAAATTGTGAACACCGCTAAGTAAATGAAAGAATTGGTTTACTGAACGGGCTGCGAGTGTTTAATTGGGCCTTGGCTCAGGCTTATAATAAGATGGGCTAAAAAATTCTCATTTATCGGACATACCTCGCTCAAAACGTTAGTCTCATTTCTTCTCCTGCCAAATGGATTTGCTTGTTCGAGAATTCAAACATCTACTAGTAGCTGCCATGAGAAAATCCATTGGCAAAATCAGTGTTTTCTTTTCACGCGAAAGGATCAGAGGAAATAAACAAATTTAATGTTTCATGTGGCGATTAGGCAAACATCGGCTTTCTACTAGATGGAACTTGACCAAAAAGGAATTGATTTAAATTCTCTAAGTGCTCTATCAGAATTGTGTTTGCTTTGACCCAAAATCGCTTTGGAAAAACACTTTGGATGACGAGGTAAAAGCTTACATCTCACTCATGGATTTGTAATAGGAGTAAACATTTCGTCCATCTTAGACGACCGGAATTTAAGTCCAATCTACTATTGTAACCCTCTCCTGCATATTTCTAGCTTCTTGCTAGTGTTCATGATAATAATCGTTGTACAAAAGGAAAAATACATACGAGGAATATTAAAATTTTAAGCGTTAGAAACGTCGGAGACCTAAAGCCCTTGTTCCAGAGGCCTTATGGTTGAGCTAGCGCATTAGTCATGATAGGATTTTGTGCTTTCTTTCTTTCTCTTTGTGATAGATTGTATGAGTAAAAAGTGATAAGTACCTCATTAGATGCATGTTAACAGTGGCGGTGATTACCCTATGTAAGTGTGGCAGCCACACAAGGCCATCATTTATGACAGGGCCTCTAATTTAGTATATGTTCATTAGTATTTATGCATGTTTAATTATAATGTGTTTTTTTACTACTCTTTTAAAATACTATCAAACTTGATGCAATAAAGGGTCACACAATACATATGCAAAAGAGTGAAAAACGTATTACCTAAAAAAATAAAAAAACAACTATCTCCACTATAAAAAGTTTAAAACAAAACAAAAAACATACACAAGAATGTTATACATTTTTCGTAATAGTTAAGCTCTTCGTGATTTACGAGGCCTTATTCGTCGGGCTGAATCAACGGGTAAGTAGATTCAGCTCTAGCTGACTGGGGTTCAGATTTAACAAGTTCAATGACCGCTGATAAGGGTCAGTCCAGCAGATAAGTTCAGTGGGTGCGTTCATTCAGCGACCAGGTCTGATTAAGTGGGTCAGATACAGCAGGTGAGTTCAGCTACCTTGGGTTCAGCGGGTGATTGGCTCAGCGGGTGATCAGTTTAGCGAGTGATCAGGTTCAGCGGGTTGGGTTCATGTTTAGCTAGAGGTTTTAGGTATAGTGAGGGGATTTAGTTTTGGGTCAGCAGGTTTGTTATCAGAACAAATATCCAAGACATATTTGTATCAAAAATATGAAGCACTATAACTCTTGTGTGCCTACAAACTGATATGCATCGATTCTTTAAATTAGCGCCTTTACTCCCATGCTATACCTTAGTTTCTCACAGCACTTTGACCATCCCACTTTCATTTACCATAACCACACATAACGGCCTTAATACCATGTTGGAAAGATGAGGTTATTATTGATTTAATTAATTAGTTCCATGTTTGATCCAAACACCACTTACTCTTTAACATTTGTGTACCCAACTAATAACCATTCCTGTTAGTTCAGGGATAAAACAATTAACAAAACAATCCCCGATTTGCTTGATCAGGCTCAACCAACATAAAGGCTTCTTCTTACATACTAAGTTACAACAAAAAGACAATAAGAATATACTTTCTGATCATTTGTTGTTGATGTTGTTGCACATTGTTCAGACTTGATTCATCATCTTCTTTAGTTCAAGGCTTCTTTGTCAACGAATTTCTTTAGTCTCTGATGAAGAACTTTGAAGATGAACACTTAGTTTATTATATGTTCAAATTCTAGTCAAAGACTATTGTGCATTAAATTTGCCCAACAATCTCCCCCTATTTGGATATACAAATAGCCTAAGTGAATTTTCAGATATAAGTGAGTATAACAACTTCTTTTTACAATCTGATATACAACAAGAATAAAGATAATATAAAGATACATACTGATTCTTTGTTGTTTTTGTTACAAAACAAATCTACTCTTAAACGAAAACATAAACAAAAATCCCTATCTACACTGGTTGTCCCAAAAATGCTATATGGTGGTTGACCCAAAAATGTTATATTCCATTGCATTTTTGGGACTTTCAATTCGATAAGTGTTATCCTATTCATAAACAAAAACATAAACAAAAATCCCTATCTACACAAAAAGATCACACAACATAAACAAATAAGAAAACCAGATTCACTCTAAAAAACAAAGCACGACATACACACTCATAAAAAAAATACAAAAACAAAAATCATGATCGCGCAGTCATCAACAATCTACACTCAAAAACATAAACCAAATCATCATCACATAGTATCCACACGCACCACTCAAAACAATACCACTGATATCCTCACAAATCACCAAACAACCTGGTACACCAACTCAAAACCATCTATTAAAAATCAAAGAATGACAACACAAAAACCCACAGCGGGCGGTTGTTCTTTAAGAATCATTTTTTGTATAAAGATTGAATGGTGTGTTTCGTGGGTTGCTCCAACGATTGTTGTTGGATGATTTGAAGATCTGTAAAGGTTTCGGGCTTAGCCTGAAAGGGATTACAAGAAAGAGTGGTGATTGTTATGGTTTATTACCAAAAGTTGTTGTTGATGTAGCTTATTAAGATGGGTTTATGATGAACATGGTTGCTGAGTACCGATGTTAAAAAAAGAGTATAAAAAATAATATACTCTCATGTCAGTGATTATGTGTTTGTTCAGTAAGAAGAGGATATTGATATGGGCATCACTGTGTTTGTTCAGCATTAAAAGAAACTAAAGTAGGTTTGTACTGAGCTGATCCAGTGATATCAGGGTATAATTTTATGTCTGCCCTTGTTACTAAACAAGTAGCTGAAATGGGTCAGATGAGTAAAGAATCAGGGGTTGTTGTGTTCATTGTTTTGGGCTCAGCCTAATACGGGTTGACAACGGTTGTTTGTATGGTAAATAAGCTAAACCCGAGGAACCCGCTGACCTAAGGTCGCTGAACCGCTAAACCCAAGAACGATCTTCTAAACATGAGTTGAAACAACAAACCCGCTGACCCTGATACCTCTAGGGACACTGATAAGAAATATCAGTGAACGGGTACAAATTGACGCCTTTGAAACTTAGGAGCTGAGCTTCTGAAAAACAAGGGAAGCTTATCAATTAACACAGGGAATGTTGTGTGCTAATTGACTTAGGCTATATTTCTATCAAAATAAGGGGAGATTGTTGGGCCAATTTAGTGCCTAATTGTCCCTTGTACACGATTTGTATGAATTATGTCCTAAGTAGAAAATAAGTCGCTGAACTTAAATAAGTTCAGCGAGTTATCCTCAAGAAGTTCTTTAGAGTCTAGAAGAAAGACTCATCACAAACTGAGGCGGATCTCAACAAGTAAAGAAAAGAACCAAGATCAGGATGATGGAGTCAGTGAGTATTGGCAAATGGCTCACTGACTCCCGAAGACCATCTCTGAATGAGGACATGAAGATATTGACGGGAAATTCCTAAAAGTAAACTGCAAGAGGAAGACAAAAAGTACAAACTAAAAAATGAATAGTTAAAATAACTATTCACTTTGTACTTTAGTGAAAGCTTCCAAGAGAAGCTTTGCACTTCTCACTATATATATGTGTGTTGTAAGTAAGAGATGATTAGAGAGTTTAGACACAAAGATAATACAAAATATTATAGTGAAATATGCAAGTATATAATATATAACCCAGGTTGGCAAAGTGGGTCGTTCAAGCAGCTTGGGTAACCTATCAAAATTGATATTTTTAATACAGCTTCAAACGGTCCGGGTCTGGATGAGTGCAAAACATTTGATCCATTAGAAATAAGTCATAACTCAAATGGTTCAAAACCGTGAAATCTAATCTTACGTTAGAACTCTGTTAGCAAAGTGTGGGTTCAGTTGCTGACTTGATTTATGAATAACAAATAAATAAGGTGTTGTTTGTTTCATTAAGATGTTTTTGGTCTGACTACCGCATCTTACTAGTAAGAGGTGGTCATAATGTCTGAGCCTGAATGAGAAAATGTTGTTTGTTTTTCTATAATTGTCTAAATAGTTTTAATTGTTCATTTTTTAAAGTATATATATTAAAATTTAATAATAAAATGAATAAATAGCTTGTGTAAAATATGAAACAAAATACTTTTATCGTATAGTTAACGTAATAATAAATCATTAAATAGATTATCGGGTCAGGTTTATTAATGATAACCAAATTAATGTACTTGTTAAACCACATTCCTATGTGTCTTTGATTTGCATAAACATGTATACATTTTTTGCAAATTTAAAAATACATGTACAGTTCCGCACCAAGAAAAATTATACATTTTCGAGAAAAGTGACACAAATACTTTTATGTTATCCGCCATCTTCTCCTTTTATTTCTTTCATTTTCTTCTTTCTATTTCAGTTCGGCTAGTCCGGTTTTAATATAATATTATATAAAAAACATTTATTTGTATACGGTTTTTGGTTCAGTTCGGTTTTCATTTTTCTGAAATCATATCCAAATCGAGAACCGAATATTTAATTCGGGTCGATTCGATTTTAACAAATTCTATTTATTATAAGTTTGGTTCGGTTTTTATTTACAATTTATTCGTATATTACCCGAACAAAAACTAAAAATAAAAACTACTCTATATTAAATGACAAAAATTAAAAATAAACCCTTTTTTGACAAAATAGTTATTTAAAAAAAACTTTCATGGTTTTCTAGGCAACCATAACTCATGCTTTTACAATTTAATTCTCACGTGACATTATATACTTGTAGTACTCCGTATCAGTTAATTTTAATAATAATTTTTTTTCTCTCTCCTAGAACTTATCATCTTCTCCAACACGCATTTGACTGCTTCTTAAAAACACAGCTAAACTCTCATTAGTTTCTTGACTCAAATTATATTTGATGCTTCTGGGGTGAAATTTTTGAAGGGTTAAGAGGTAGTCAGAGTTGCTCACCAAGTCTTACTCGGTCAGACAAAATAAATCTTACCGCGTCTGAATCTAAACGGAAAAACAAACAAGCTTTACGTCTGACCGCGTCTGACCGGTCAGACGTCAGATGCGGTTCAGATGTTTTTGGCAAAAACAAACACACCCTTAAGCTTATTATTCTCTTTTGGAGTAAATCTCTTGGTCTTGACGATGTGGAAATATGTAATCACTGATGGTGAACATTTAGGTGAATGATGTATTTGTGTTTTTTTTTCCAGATTTTGCAACCATCTCATTGTACTGGAACCTATCTTTTTAGAGTTAAGTACATTTTTGGTCCTTGTGGTTTGGTGCGTTTTTCACTTTTGGTCCAAAATTCAAAAAAAGTTTGGTTTTGGTTCAAAAGACATAGTTTCATTTCACTTTTAGTCCAAAAGACATAGTTTCGTTACACTTTTGGTCCAAAAGACATAGTTCCCGTTCACTTGTTAGGTCCAAATTTTACGGAAGTTGGACTAAAGTGAACGAAACTATGTTTTTGGACCAAAACCAAACCTTTTTTGAATTTTGGACCAAAAGTGAAAACGCACCGAACCACAAGGACCAAAAATGTACTTAACTCATCTTTTTATATTTCCTTGTAAAATATTTACTTGCATGAGTCTGAACCGATTCAAGTACAAGTTCCTAATACACCAATGAAGAAGTGAATCTTAACGTTAACATTACATATTTCAGAAATGGGATAATCACAAAAATACCCATTTTTTCAACCCCACTTCACAAAATACCCAAAAAAATTTCCAAAATGCCAAAATACCCATAAAAATCGCAAATTGACACTTTTGCGAAATTGAGAAAAATATCAAAGATTTTCGATTTTTTTAGAAAATATCGCAAATTTTTTGGACATTTTACGATAATTCCTAAAAATATCAAAAAATTTCGATATTATAAAAATATCGACATTTTGCGATTTTTTTAACAAATATCGAATTTTTTTGAAATTTATTATAAATATCAAAAATTCTAGATTTTTTGTTTAACAATTTAATAAACACTTTTCGCAAAAAACTCACCCCCCACCACTGCGATATTCTGTTCGCAAAAAACCCACCCCCCTGCGATATTTTGTTCGCAAAAAACCCACCACACCCCGCCACAAAATTGCGATCTAAAGGTTTCACAAGATTAGCTGCAACAAATCTTGCTATTAGAGAAGAAATCCGTAAAGGGTTGTAAAAGGGTTTTGCTAATTTTCAACAAATCATGGATAACGAAGTAGCCGCGGTACGTTTTATTCATAAAAATTCATGTTAAATATCTGTTGATATAGTGATTGTTTCGAATTATTGTTTTTTCGAATTAGGGTTTTATTTGAATTGGGTTTTTTTGAATTGGGGGTTTTCGAATTGGTCGGTGCTGTTGGTGTCATGATTCAGATTTAGTGAGTTGGGAGGTTCAGTTTGATGAGGCGAGTTTGGAAGAAGTAATTATAGTTTGTTGAGATTTAGTGCAATAGGCGATTTCACTTAGATTATGATGGTCGGTTGCCGAATCGACGACGATTACTTATTGTAATCAAAGTGATAGTGGTCAATCTCTTTAGAAGAGTCGTGTTTAGATTCTGTTGGAAATTATGTCTCTGTCTCAAATGAGTATATGATTTCGTCAATAAAGAGTGACTCACTTCATCTTTTATTCGGTTGAGGCCTTTGTCAAATTTGGCTATACTATTGACTTTCAAGTGACTAAATTAACAGAAGAAACAAGGTTTTATTGACCCCCTTGCAGGTAAAACAGTAGAACACCCATATTATTAAGATAATGAAGTAGATAACTAGTGATTTAACCTCTAGTAGAAAAAAGAAAGTTTGCTTCCATGATATGGTAGTCTTCTTCCATTGTATTGTCAGTAAGAAAAAACAAGTTTCCTCCCATTTGATATAAAAAATGTGAATGTGTTTTTACTTAATGTTATGGTAAGTGAAAGACATGCTTTTGTAGCTACTTGTTTTTGCTTTTGGGTGCATAACTTTACGTTATGATTTTGGTATCATCTCTTTTGACCCATGGATCTCAAAGTATGAAATTATTAAAACGATAAAGATACGATATGTAAGAAACTAATCATTATAATTTTCTTTCAAGTAATATAGTTTGTGTAATCAAACTTAAATACTTAATGTATTGATTGTTTCATTATGAACCCTGATTGCTAACATATTTTTTTAAACAGCCGACTGTAACGATTAAGGCCAAAATTGATGTTGTTAAGGAGATACGTGAAGCGCTCACTCCTACCCAAGTTGAAATATTCGAGAAAACATGTTTTGGACATTGGCTCGGCGTTGGCCTAAAAAAGAATAGCCAACTTTTGATTCATACCGTACTTGCTTGTATGGTCGAAGGCAAAGCAAACGAGCTCTCATTTCTCGTATTAGGTAAACGAATTCACTTTAGACGCCAAGAGTTTTGTTTGGTAACCGGTTTACGTTTTGGTCGCAATATGTATATGAAAAAGTGGGTGAAGAACTTGACTGACAACCCATTTAGGAATAGGATTTTCCCTCATATTGAAGCAAAAGTTTTGGTTAAATTAAGCGATGTTATTGATATTTTTGATAAGATGCGTAAGCGTTCACTTGTTTTGGAAGACAATGATGCAGTTAGGATATGTCTTTTGGTGTTGTTACAACAAGGATTCTTGGGCCACCAATTGTCACACAATGTTTCTGATGATATGTTGAAGTTGGTTGAGCATTTATCAAATTGTTGGAATATTTTTCCATGGGGGTCGTATATTTGGGAATATACATATTCGCAGCTTAGAGATGCTTTACATAGACGCAAGTTGCTTCATGATGCCAAGCGCGAGAAAGGGGAAAAAATCCAATACACGATGACTGGATTTGTTTGGGCTTTTATGGTAATTTTTACTAGTAACATTTGTTATACATGTTTTATTTTGTTTTTTATGTTGTTTTTACTATTTTATAGATATGGATATTGGAGGCCATCCCAGCTACACATCGTTATGTCCACAAACAACCGACGGAGAAAATTCCGAGGGCTTTGGCTTGGGAGTCGACACAACCGTTTACTTGGTCGAGATGTTGTACTTTGTTCGTTGGTGATCAGTTAGCCCCACCATTGGAAACCCTTACACCTACTAAAGCCGAGAGCGAGACTGATTGGTGGAAGGCCTCTTTGGAGTATTTTGAAGGTAAACATGTTTACAATATATAACAATAGTAGTAGTAGTAGTTTACACAATATGTAAAATAAAATAGCAAAGTTTACAATATATAATGGAAAATAGTAGTATAGTTGCAGCAAGTTTACAATATGTAAAATGAAATAGCAAAGTTTACAATATATAACAGTAGTAGTAGTTTTTAATAAAGAAAGTAGTTTATTTCAATTTTAAAATAATATATTAAACACATAAATCATAAAACATTTACACTTTTAAGATCGAGAACAAAGAACAAGTAAACACAGATTGTTTGTAAGATGCATTTTTTTGACCAAACATAAATATGCTTTTGAAGGTAAACATGTTCAAAGTGAGGTAGTAAGTGAGCAACTCGACATTGAAAAAGACAACATAAGTGAGAAGAAAAGGAAGAGAGGTTCATCACAATCATCATTTCAAGACCATACGTATGACCAGTTGATGACTACAGTTACTAAATTGGAGGGCACTGTTGCTACTCTCACTAAGACCGTTTCGAGTTTACATGGTACTATTGGTACTTTAGAGTCTCGATCGCTTGCGTTGGAGGTATGTTATTTGCAAAGCCTAGTTCATTAGTAATTTGGTACAAGGAAAAAAAGAGCTTATTGATTACTGATATACAAAGAAAACAAATGATAACTAAATTTTGGAGCCTGTGAATTAAATGCAGCAGAAATGTGTTGAAAATGGTGTCAGGTTTATGGTGTCAGGTTTCTGGTGTCAGGTTTTTGGTGTCGGGTTTCTGTTGTCTTTCTGGTGTCGTGTTTCTGTTGGCGTGTTTCTGATGTTGTGTTTATGATGTTGTGTTTCTGGTGTCGGTTTTCTGATGTCGGGTTTCTGGTGTCGTGTTTATGATGTCAGGTTTCTGGTGTCGTGTTTATGATGTCGGGTTTCTGATGGGGGTTTATTGTGTCGGGTTTCTCATAGTGTTTCTGATGGAATGTTTCTGATGGAGGATTTATGTTGAAATGTGTTGAAAATGGTATTGTGATGATTTGTTAAAATATGTTTTTATTAATAATTGGTTATTTTATGATTTGTAGGGCGATGCACGTGTTAGTACTCTCACTCAGACCGTGTCTAGTTTACAGGGTACTATTAATACTTTAGAGTCTCGATTGCTTGCATTGGAGGTATGTTATTTGTATATGATTTTGATTATTTAGTTTGAACGTCTTGCTTTTAAGTTTGATATTAATTTTTTTTGTTATTATATGATTTGTAGGGTGATGAACGTGACTTTGGAGTCGTGTCGGATGGAGACATACCAGCTTACATGTCACCGGGACCGTCATACACATCACCGGCCTCGACTGCACAGAAATCTCTCCCGTTGGCTAACCGGCGCAAATTACGTGTCAGACGCACTCCATTGAAGCTTAAGTCACCGATGAGATGTTATTCACGTAAGATGCGTTGCACCATACCACTACCAGCATCCACTACCATGCCCCCGGTTGTGACAATTTCGGTACCCATGACGACTACGAAGGTATATATCACTAAACAATTTGTTTAATTGTTGACTGAATTTAATATATAATGATGGTCTTTAACTTGTATTTTATTGTTTTCTTATATAACGAAAGGTGTTGAAAGATACCAAAGATGTGGCCAAAGATGCGGCCAAAGATACACATTTAGATGTCGTTACGACCATATCGGTATCCATGACGACTACCGAGGTATATAGTCATGACTGAATTTAATATATAATGATGCTTCAGACCGAGGTATATATCACTAAACTACTTGTAATATATTGTTTTCTTATATAACAAAAGAAGCTTAAGGATACCATACATATAGATGCTTCAGATGCAGCAGCCCTCAAATCTTTTTTGCACAGAAGATGAATTGCAATTTATAGAAATGGAGAAAGGTGACAAGCCAAACTACGATTTGCCAGATTTGAGTAAGATTAAAAGGAAAAAATATCCCATTTATAGTGCATTTGAGAAGAAGAAGACAGACTGTTACCTTGATTGCTTTCCTAAAGGAATGATATGTGAACCTAGCTTTTGGGATGTTCTTTACCCGGGAGGCGAAAAGGCTGAGTACCGAGAAGAAGGGAAGCTTGATGGATTGGTAAGTATACTTTTCGATTCTTAAAAAGTATTTACAATAGTATCTACAAGTGTTCATTATTGTATTATTTCAACAGCACATCAATGCCTTTATCGAGCTTATGATGAGAAAGAGGCCTCATAATGCACAGTGGACTCTTGGGCTTAGCGAGCTAGTGGCGTTTCATATTGATAGCGGTAAGTTCATGAGTATGGTATCGGTTGTGGATGCGCTTCGAGCAACCATAGATGGAACCAATCCGAGGTATCCATCATGGCACAAAATCTCACAAGTAAGTTATAATTTTAATATTTGAGTTGTTTTAAGCAGTTTTAGTTCCTTTAGGCAGATTTTTGCTGAATTTTTCATTTTAAAGCTTTTTTGAGTTGTTTTAAGCGGTTTTGAGCAGAATTTTAGCTGATTTAAGCAGTTAAGCGGTTCCTTTAGGTGTTTTTAGTTCTTTTTAGAAGATTTTATTAGATTATAGTTAATTTTAGGTGTTTTTAGTTTTTTTGAGTTTTTTTGAACAGATATTAGCTAATTTAAGCAGTCAAGCAGATTTGAGCAGATTTAAGCATTTTTAAGCAGATTTTAGTTCTTTTAAGCAACTTTGAGCTGTTCTAAGCATATTTTTTAGCAATTTTTAGCAGTTTTTTTCTTTTAAGAAGATTTGAGCTGTTTTTAGTAGTTTTAAACAGATTTGAGATGTTTTAAGCAATTTTGAGCAGTTTTAAGCATAGTTTTGAGCTGTTTTTTTTCCTTTTTAGGTGTTTCCCTTTAATCTATGTATTGTTGTTTTTTGCAGGTTTTTTTCCCCATCAATCTCGATAACAAACATTGGGTTGCTGCATCATGGAATCTTGATGACTATGTTTTGACCGTTTATGACAGTCTTGAGAGTCCCGAAAATTACGAAAAAATTATAGACTTATTGAAGATATGGAAAGATTTCATAAAAAAAGACTTGGAAAACATGAATTGGTTTGAAAATACAAAACATGATCCGAAATGCTTTAAGATCTCGCTAAGATATCTGAACGACATGCCGAAACAGAGTTCTGTGTATGGTACACTAGATTGTGGTGTCATGACATGTAAGTTTCTTGAGATGCTTACGAAGGGGAAAACTATCGACATTAAAAGTTTTGGTGATAATGTGGGATTGAAATGTCAAGAGTATAGAGCTAAAATGGCGTTAATGTTGTATGAAACTAGGTGCGAGCGACCTGTGTAGAACCATTTCTTGATGTTTTTGTATTTTTAAATGTTTAATAGAAATGAAATTACGACTCTTTTGTGATGAAATTATGACTATATCAAAACGTTCTCTTGATGTGTTAGAACACTTCACACTTGATGTTGGCGAAAAAAACTTAAACATAGTTCAATAACACTAATAAGAAATAACATAGTTCAATAACAATACAAGACAACACTAATAAGAAATAACATAGTTCAATAACAATACAACACGTTACTGACACAAGTATCATACTTCAACAGCCCAATAAGATTCCCTTGATGTGCTAGCACTAGAACCTAAATTCACAACTGATGTATCCATGTGGAAAATCTTAACTATGTTTTTCAATGTAATGTTAAGATAATGGCCCGACGATTTAGGGGAAAACACTAAAACATTACGAAGTATCAAAACCGCTCCTACGCTAATAGCCTTTCCATAAACCTCGTCATTAAGGACCTTGTAATGAATTGTACCAGAAATCATACCCGAAAGATCTTTTAGTGTTACTGTTAAGTCACCCAACATATTCGGGGTATAAGACTTGATTACTGCCATAACCTTTTCAACTTTCCCGTTCTTGATAAAGGTTTTCAATTCGCCAAAACAGCCAGTTGCGATACTCCCTTCAGCTGCTAGATATTGAACCGCGCTAAGCCACGGGCCACGCGTAAAATGATCATCCTCACTCGCTTCCTCATTTATTTTCCTAACGTACTCCTGTGTCGACATTTCACCATTATGACCACCTTCCTTAATCTCTGATGTTTTACGGAGTTGCGCCAATTGAAGAATACCAGCAGGACCGGGTATTATCCTAACCGAATTGTCATCACCAAATGGATGAGTGTTTTGTTGAGACATTTTGTCAATTAAAATGGTATTGTAGAGGATATAAATGTGAAGTTGTATGCATTAGTTAAGGGGTATATATAAGTTAGAAAAATAACTATCTGATCCTGCAAAAAATCTGGCAAAAATCTTATCTCGCAAAAAAAATAAATTTCGCAAATATCTTATCCTTGAATAAAGTTGTCCGTTGTGGCAGGTGTAATCTAGCAAAAATCTTATCTCGCAAAAAATGAAATTTCACAAATATCTTATCCTTGAATAAAGTTGTCCTTTGTGGCAGGTGTAATCTAGCAAAAACCTTATCTCGCAATAAATGCAATTTCGAAAGTATATTTCGCTTGTATATAAATATAAGAGTATGGCACCTATTTTCTAAACATTGATGATTTTAGCAGGGAAGACATGTATAACATTATGAAGAAAATAAGTGATGCTACTGGAGTTGTTGAGAATATCGAGTCAAATGATTATTTCTGCTATTTCCAAAAACCTAATTGTGATTTAAATGTTGGACTACAACAACTATGGACTGAAGAAGATTACATGGATCTATACATGTATATTGGACACGGCAAGACGTAATTCCTTCATATATACATTGTAAAAGAGGAGATAAACGAAAAGTGCGAGGCTTGTAGAGCTAGTTCAAGTGCCGAATCGGAAGGCATTGTAATAATTTAATGACAATTATCATTGTCAATAATGTAATGCAATTTGTAAAAAAAATCAGAAATGTTTCATATTTCTAAAAAATATCAAAAATTTTCAATATTTCTTGATGTGTTAGAACCCGACCTCGATGTTGGCAAAAAAACTTAAAAAAACAACATAGCTCAATAAAAATAATAAAAATAACATAGTTCAATAACATTAATAAGAAATAACATAGTTGTTTAACAATACAATACGTTACTCACACAATTATCATATTTCTTCATTCCAACTAGAACCTGACTTCACACTTGATGTTGTCGGAATAAAAATCTGTGATGGCACCACTGATGGGCAATCACGGCGGTTATGTCCACCTTTAAAACATCGTGTACATGATTTTGGTGTAATTTGTTCGCCCTTAGATCTAAAGCGATCACGGTTACGCGATTGGTTGACGTTTGTCCATTACAGGTGGAAGGACAATTATAAGACCATCTGGTTGGTCCCATTCTGAAGGATGCCCAACATCATATATAACCTCGTTGTATGAAGCCCTCCAAACACTAGTCTTGAAACATGAAAATGCAAACTGATTTGCACTTGATTGGCGCAAGTGTCGCATAACAGCAATAAGATGCCCACAAGGTAAACCCGATAATTGCCATTGTCCACAGCTACATGTCCTAGTATTTAGATCAACTGTCGCATTTTTGTAATAATCAACAACATTGTAAAGGTAGTTTGCAGCGGGTCTTACAGTCCATGTGGCGGATTTTGCAATTCTTTGAGCTAATTTGGCCTCCGCCCAGGGTGTTAATTCATGTTTATGCTCATCTACACATGGTTTAATATATGTGAGTAAAAAATAAAAAATATATATAAATAAGCATAGTATGGTATGTGTTTACCTGCTGTTTGTCGATGTTCAAAGTACCACTGCTGCAAAGATTTTATGAACCAATCAATCATCATACAAATCGGGAGTTTTCGGGAATGTCGAGACAAGGCGTTCACTGATTCCGCACTATTGGAGGTCATGTAATTATAACGCATACCGGGGAAGTGAACTCTTGCCCACTTTTCAAGACCAATCATATCAAGTTTATTAGCGATACTAGGCAACCAATCACGTAAAGTACTAAAACGTTCTTCAAAGTCTGAAATCCGATATGCTTTACATGCTTTCCAAAACAGTTCTTCCTTACTTATAAATCGAGGACACTTTTCACGTAAGTTCATCAACAAGTGACGACAACAACGACCATGAAACGCATTTGGAAATACATTCTTAATGGCCGAA
Source organism: Tanacetum coccineum (assembly GCA_026074375.1). Taxonomy (NCBI): domain Eukaryota; kingdom Viridiplantae; phylum Streptophyta; class Magnoliopsida; order Asterales; family Asteraceae; genus Tanacetum; species Tanacetum coccineum. Next base: position 42,883 of record BQNB010015556.1, read on the forward strand.
GCAATGGATACAGCTCCATCAGATATGATCGTTAAGTGATCTTGCTTACCAATTATACATTCCTTAAGTTTCGTCAAAAACCAATCCCAAGATCTAAATGTCTCAGACTTTCCCACTCCGTATGCAAGTGGTAGAATCTGATTATTACCATCCATTGCAACCGCTAGATACATTGTACCCAAAAATTCACCTTTAAGATGTGCACCATCTATTATAATCAAGGGTCGCATGTGTAACACAAATGTACGTATCTACATAAAAAATCTTTCAATAATTAGAATAATATATAGATAGCATGAATAATAAATTTATTTTTTCGTAAGAAATAGTACTTACCACAGCACCGACGGCAAGAAAAAAAATCTCAAATCTGTCTTCATCGTCAGTTTCTATATGTGTAATAGTCCTTTGGTTTTTTAGTTTCAAATTGTGGCAATACAAAGGAAGTTCGGCAAACGACTCCTCAGGAGTCCCTCTCAACAATTGCAAAGCATAACATTTAGCTCGCCAAGCTTGAGAATATGAAATATCAATTTTGAACCTAGCTTTCATATCTGTCATAACCTCTTTCCCCCTATATATCCTGCTACTCTCAGACATTACCTCTTTCAATATATGACCAATTACTTTTGGAGAAGCATTACGATGATGTGGGTGAATTTGAGTTTTATGCATGATGATGGTCCGACAAAGCTGTTACATAGAAACTTGTATAGTCTTTCGGTATATATGCTCGAAAAATCCACTCACATGTGTCATCAATACATTTTGCATATACCCTTTGAGGGTCCGATCTTGGGTATCTAATTTGAAATCCCTCTTCAAAAGCTTTTCTACCCAAAACAATTTTTATTTGTTCTTTACTATCAAAAGTATCATGTAAACGAACAAGACTAGATGGTCCATAGCACATACCTTTTTTCTTGATATCTAGGACTGGCGTTTTGAGCAGGGGAGGCATATTCCAAAATTTATCCTGCTTAAAATTCTTGTTCGCAGCGGGTGTTGTTTTCGCATCCTCATCAGATTCACTAACCTCCTCATCAGATTCACTACTCTCATCCTCGCCAGATAATCTTTTTACTTTCCCAAAAACACTATCCATTATTTTTTCTCCGAAAGGCCGTAATTTTTCATCATCTAGCAAATCCCTTTCGTTAAGCTTTTTGTTTTTTGGTAAACCAACTGCCTGTTTTAGTTTACGATTAGCTGAATCACTTTGAGGATCCTGCATAGGATACCCATGAAAACCAGGCACATACATAGGATTTTTAGAAAATCCATGCATTTGTTGATAACTAGGAAGATTTTGATAAAAACCACCACTACCAGGAAATACAGGAATTTGTGTTTGCTGAATTTGTGTGGCATGATATTCGGTTTGATATACATTTACAGACGGGTAGCATGAATAAAATTGCTTTGTTGATTGCTTCCCGAATTTGATGATTGCATACCATTTACACTAGACTCAACAATACACAACGTAACAATTCTACTACTTTTAACAATAAATTTCATAAATTCATTGACTTCCAATCTCACAGTACTCTACAATCTCAATATCCGAATTGTAATTACCACCATAATATCACTACTACACGATTTCTAGCCTCTCGGATACCGCTTCTAGTAAACATGAATATGATGACAACAATGGTAAAATTAGTGTAAGTTTTACACAATTTAAAGGCATATACTCCAACGCACCATCTACTCTTTCCCATGCACCTCCTTTACACACACGTATTTTGACAGTTTCTTTGACGGATTCCATGGCCAAATTGAGGTTTTTGTGAAAAAATTTGAGTTTTTTAGTAAAAAACACGTAATTAAGTAAGAAATAACAATATAACACGTTTTATCCAAAAACTGCAAGAAAATCTCGCAAAAAACAAAAAATCTCGCAAGTTTTATCCGCAAGTTTGCGATATTTCTCAAAAATATATAAAATTTGCGATATTTTTCGGAAATATCGCAAGTTTTAGATATTTCTGAAAAATATCGCAAATTTTAGATAAAAAAATCTAAAATTTTAGATATTTCTGAAAAATATCGCAAATTTTAGATAAATTATCGAGTTAATTTCATAATTCGTCCCTAAGGTTTGTCGGGTATAACGGATTTAGTCCCTCCGAAACTTTTTTAACGGATCCAGTCCCCAAACTTTTGACCCGTATCGGGTTTAGTCCCTCTGACTAACTTTTGTTAGTCAATCCCGTTAAGTTGGCATAAGTGGGGGGTATTTTCGTCCGTTCCTATCTTAATTTTTTTATTATTAGTATTTTTATTTCATTTTATTATAATTTTTTTATTTTATTTTTATTTTTATAAATCATTCTATTTTTATTATCAATAAAACTCACCACTCACTTTTAAAAACCAAATCTAAATCCCATTTGTTTCATCTCCTTCCTGTTCTTCTTTTTCTTCCTAAAATGTAGCCACAAACCCTTCTTCTTTATAAGAACTAACCCATGTTGGAATTGTACACTGAGTTATAGCCATTCGTTGTGTCTTTTCGCATATCCAAAAAAACCCTTCTTCTTTATAAGAACTTATGCCTAATTTCTTTTACATGCTTCTTTCAATTTCATAAACACACACAGACCACACTCCCAAGTCCCAACCATCCACAACCACATCGAGTTTTCAGCTTTTCATCCAAATCAAGCACAAGCCCCTTAACACCTCATTAGAAACCGACGTCATACCAACGAAGAAACCACTGAAACTCCTGTTTTTCATCTCCCACTCTTTACATCTCATCCGCCTCCTTTATTTTGGATTTGAGATGCTTGGTTGGTAATGGTATTAGATCTAAGCATGACAACATCCTTTTGGTCATTGTGATTTGGGTTTCGGTATGAGTTGTTTTTTTTGTGGATTTGTGATACCGTGGTTAATAACCACTGATACCGTCGTCGAAGTTGTAGTCGTTGGATGCTGGTTTGGATTTTGGTTTGTGATGTGAATGATGTTTTGTTGAAGGTTATGGGTCATTGTTTGTGTTGATGTGGGGATTGATTTGGGTAGTTTGGGGGTGAGTATGAATTGTTTTTGTTATGATGGATATAGGTATGGTTTTGTTTGTGACTGTGGAGTGGTAAATGATTTTGAGGTTTTGGATTTGAAGTGTTGAAATCTGGGTTTGGTTTTAATGTTTTTGTTTTGTTGGATTTCCTTGTTGGTTTTAATTTTGATGGATGTGGGATCTGGATATTGTGGTTTCGATGTAATTAAGTCTGATCTTGTAAACTGGGTTTTGGGTGAGTGGAAGATGGATGGAAGATGATCTCGTCATCCTACACACATACCACTATCGCCGAGCCACCACCGCCAAACCCGTCAGCCATCACTCATCAACACCTTTTTTCCAGATCTTGTTTGAATCGGGGATATTAATCTCAGATCTTGTGTTTAATTGAAAGGGGTGTTTGGATTATATTATAGTTTAAAACTTTAAATTAGATGAGTTATAATTTCTGTGTGTTAAAAAGGATGAAGATTAAATGGGGTTTGATATTGGAACAAGTTTGAAGAATTTGAAAGATGAAATACATCTTTTTGTGCGAAAATACCCCCCACTTATGCCAACTTAACGGGATTGACTAACAAAAGTTAGTCAGAGGGACTAAACCCGATACGGGTCAAAAGTTTGGGGACCGGATCCGTTAAAAAAGTTTCGGAGGGACTAAATCCGTTATACCCGACAAACCTTAGGGACGAATTATGAAATTAACTCTAAATTATTTAAAATTTGCGATATTTTTCATAAATATCTAAAATTTGCGATATTTTTCAAAAATATCGAGAATTTTAGATTTTTTTTGAGAAATTTAATGTTTGCGATATTTGCTAAATAAATCGAAAATTTTTGATTTTTTTATCAATTTCGCAAAATTGTCAAAATTTGCGATTTTTATGAGTATTTTGGCATTTTGAGAAAAAAATTGGGTAATTTGTGAAATGAAGTTGAAAAATTAGGTATTTTTGTGATTTTCCCTTTAAAAATTGTTTACATGTTAGTTGGTTTGCATCATTTGAGCAAACTAATTAATTAACCATCTCTTAAGAAATTAAACAGGTTAACTAGTCCATGTTACAATCTTACAGCAATTGCCTATTCTTTCCTAAAGATACAAATTAAAAACCGTTACGATGGTCTTTCCTATTCCACAATGTCTGATCTTTATATTCGATTATTGAGTAAGAACAAGTTTTAGTATTGCCTTCTAATTAGTTGAAGCTACAACAAGATAAGCTCGACGCCATGATCATCAATTCTTGATGGATGGCTATGATCGATCGGTTGAGGCGGTTGCATGTTTTGTTAGATTGGTACTTACTCATCTATCACTAACGAGGTTACTGTTTTAAAGACAATATATATTTTATATAAATAAACTAGCAAGATGATAAACTTACATAAACACAAACATAACAAGCCGACCGAACTAGACCAATGCAACGACCCTAAGATCAACACCTACACCAGGATCAAGCAAGGAGATCAGTAAGTGAATACTCGACGTACGAAGATAGAACTTCGATGTATCGAACCCACCAAACACAGTAACACTAAGGGCAAACACCTATAAAAAAGTACGCCACGGGTTAAAAACTGACCATCACCCACGACTTGACACATGAAACATAACCCGCCGAATCTCAAGCAAACAGTTCCAACCTAAGTTGCACGGGGACGGAAACGGGGACGGGAACGGGTACGGGTACGGGTACCGGGAAACGGCAACATTCTAAAATTCAAGAAACGGGTACGGCGGAGAAACGTTTATGTGTTTTATAATATTTTAGCATATGACAAATTGTCATCCAAAAAAATATTATAAAACATTAAAAAATCCAAACAAATATTACTCACAAATCACAATCATCAATTAAAAACTCTTAAACATGAATTTGTCTTCCTAAAAAACATTTAAGTAAAACTGTAAATGCATTCAACTTTATACAACATTTTGTATGCATTCATCATAACAGTAGCCAAGGTTATAATATAATTGGTTTGATTCTGACTGATATGCACAGGTCTTAGTCTTTAGTCTTACATCTTTTTTTATGCATTCATCATAACAGTAGCTTACGTCTCTTTTTAAAGGAAAACAGAAAAGATCAAAAAATCAAGCCCTATTATCTTCATCATTGATAAATGATAATTCTAGAAAAAATGACAGTACCATAGACAATAAAGAATTGATGATTGTATTTTAGTCACCTGATGATTGTATGTCGACTACGACTACAGAATGTGTTTACAAGTTCTGGTCCTTTTGGAGGGTTTAACAAGATGAAGAGCCATGACTTCTGAGTTCTCAAAGGTTTTAACTACGTAGGTTTATTAAAATAAAAGGCTTCTGGTTAATGGGCATAGGAAACATGGGTTTTTGGGCTGGAAAGGTTTCCCCAAACGTTTCCCCTATAAGGATCCGCGTACCACAATTTTAGAAACGTTTCCCCTTTTCTTGGGAACGTTTCCCCGGCGTTTCCCCGGCGTTTCCCCGCGTTTCGGAAACGTCATACGGCATCTCGGCGGAGTTTCCGTGCATCCTAGGTTCCAACACCCAATTTGACTAAGTTGTGGCACTGCGAATAACAAAAATGGTGGATCGGAGAAAACACCTGAGATGTATTACTACCACTTATTGAAAACCCCATAGTGAACCAATTGATCCTTGACACTCTTGCTTCAACTACCTTTGGCCTACAACCAAACTCTCACCGCCTCCCAGCCTAAATCACGACCTCGACCTAACCATCTTCACACTACCATCTAACGACCTCACTGTTAGCTAATAAAGGTTTAATGTTACGTTGATAGTTGACCGTTGACCGTTGACTGTTACTATCGATGATATTTTCGCATCGGGCCACCCAAATCAATGAGACGGCCCTGCCTGTTAACATTAGATTTGATTGACCACTCCAATCATAATGTAAGGCATTGCAAGGTTTCGAACATAACTTAATACCTACAATCATGATCAGAAACTTAGAAACAATAACTAAATAAACAGACTACAAATTCTGAATTAAGCAAACGACACAATAATACTACACGCAAGTTATTCTACAATAAAGCTGTAGGAAAAACTAAAACACACTTGGAAACGGAAAGTACTTCAAGGAAACAAAGACTAGCTATCGCTTGATTCCACGTTAATCAAGCAGGCACTGTCACCTGCATTGGTTGAACCAAGTACCATACTAACCCAAGCTTCAAGTATACTCTAACATCTGCATTTGGGAACAACCATTAAAGGCTTTTTCCTTTGTGAAATTATGCCAAAGTTCTCACTCATGTCTAATTTGGAAAGATGTTCCATGTTATTTGGAAGAAACCAATCAAAGTTTTGGACTAAAGAAGCCAACATAAGGTGGATTTGCTTAATAGCGTAGGGATACCCAGGACACATTCTCCTTCCGACACCAAATGGTAGGAACTTGAAATCTTGCCCTTTAAAATCCACTTTAGAGCCAAAAAATCTTTCAGGTTTGAATGACAAAGGATCTTCCCAAAGATTTGGGTCTCGTCCCATTGCCCAAACATTAATTATTAGCTGAGAATTCTTAGGGACTGTATAATTCATGATTTCACACTCTTCTAGGATAGCTTGTGGATGTAGCAGTGGTGCCGGTGGGTGTAGTCTCAATGTTTCCTTAACGCAAGCATGCAAATAAGGAAGCTGAGAGACCTGTGATTCCTTTAGGCACACTGTCGAACCAGTTTCTTTCATGAGCTCCTCTCGGATTGTGAACATAGCTTCTTTGTTCTTGATCAACTCAGCTAAAGCCCACTCGATCGTTGAAGCTGTACTATGTGTTCCTCCTGAGAACAATTCCTACAACAATTTTTTTACTTGTGGACGTCTTAATATATATACATTAATACATACAACACAAAGAATGGTCTTATTCTATATTTGTGTAATTATCAAGGTTGTCTCGTGTATTTCACAGGCCTGAAGCGAAAATATGATATAACAATTCCAGATATCTAAAGTTTCAGATAAGTTTCGGATAATGGTTTTGTGTACCCGAATATCCGAAAATTAGGTATCCAAATATTTTGAATTTGTAAAGCTTTTATATTAGTTCCAACAATTCATATATCTCAATTTTCGAATCAACTCCAAACAAAATTTCGAATATCCGAATAGGGATATTTTTTAACACCCCAAATTGTGGTCTTTTCCTTTTATCATCATATTAGCAAGCATTTACAAGTTGTGTCATATACCTCAATGAATCTTAGAAAGTCTTAGATAAAATAGTAAGCACAAAACTCTAAAAATAGATAGGCGCTTAGAATTTAGAGGCCTTAAAAAGTCGGAGTTTTAAAACGATAGCTTAAAGCTTTACTCTCGCGACACCTTTGATAATTATCATATAAGCAAAGCAAACATGAATTTTTATAAAAAAAATTGAACCACTTACAACAGTCAACTGATTAATCTGAAGATCTGAAAATCCACATCTAAGCATGGTGTCAAGAAAATCTTTATCATCAAAGTCAACCCCTTTATCAGCTTCTCTTGCATCTCTCCTATCCTTAATTATATGTTCCCATACGCTAAACGATTCATTCATAGCCTCTAATGTCCTCTTCTTTAACCTCTGAGGATCCAACCCTTCGAATATAGGATAAAAATCCGCTATGTTCGGAGTCGTGCCAAGCTTCATCAACCTATAAAGAGCTCGTTTCAAACCTCTACTTTCCTTCTTATCACAATCTAAACCAATGAAATCTTTCGAGAAACAAATGTTCCCAAGAATATTAACAGTTGAAGCAAACACTAGCTCTCGAATGTTCACAACTTTCCCTTGTTTAAACCTCAAGAATCCCACCATTTCATGCACGTTTTTCTCGCGTATATAAGCTTGCAATTCTAGGCCTTTAGACGAGAACAATTCATTTCGACATAATGACCTCAAAGCTTTCCAGTGTTCAGTACACTGTGTGGCCCAAATAAGTGAATACTCCTGTAAACCATCTTGACCAGCTTTAGGCACCCATCGGGAGCTAGGAACTCGATCAAAGGATCTCATGATCTCGGTTGCAGCCATGGGAGACGACCCGATGACGAATAAATGAGTCCCAAGCTTCACGGAACATAAGGGGCCGTAGGTACGGGCTAACTGAGTGAGGTAGATATGAGGTCCTTTTAGCATGTAGGGAAGGTTGCCTAATATTGGCCATGAGTATGGTCCTGGTGGAAGGTTTTGTCTTTTTTGACTCGTGCCTTCCTTGGCTCGTAATCGCACTGCGATTATAAGAGCCAAGAGAGGCACGATGAGGAAGAATAACTTATATAACATTTGAGTTTGAATTATTGCAAGCATCGTAAGGTGGTGATGAAGAATAGATGTCAAGTGTGAGTCGGTAACCGCCAACCTCTTTCCTTATCCTTGCTCAAAAAACCTCTTTCCTTATCATCATAGAATATACAAATTAGAGATAGGTTCTTTTTTATGAGAATTGTCAAGTGTCACCATCATAGGTTCTTTTTTTCCTATTACTACGTAACATTTTTTTTTCTTTATAATAAATTCAGATTTGACAATTGAGAAAATCGTGTATCCAACATTTAACTCTTAGATTTGACAATTGAGAAAATATTGTGTATCCAACATTTAATTCTTGTATATATATATATGTATAATTTACAAGCCAATCACAATCAAAAAACATATAAAATACACTGTAAAATTTAGCAAATTTATCAAGTTAAGTTTTACAAATTTATCAAGTTTATAGAAGTTACGGAGTTAACATCCAGCAAATTTATAAAGTTTATAGAAATTATGGAGTTAACATCGGGTAGAAGGCAAATTTATAAACTTTATAGAAGTTACGGAATTAACATCGGGTAGAAGGCATTGTCCCAAAGATTTGCATGATGTATTGGGTTTGACTAAATATTTTTAGTCTCAAAAATCGTGAACACATATTGATTTTCACTTAACAGGTAACATATATATACTCTACAATATATTTTTGCGTTAGATATTTTGTTAATTAGAATTACTTATTCTAAATTAGAAAATATAGTGATTTTGTGAAAATTGAGAATTTTTAAACTACAATAACTACAATTACGAAAATTGCAAAGCATGAAAAATAGCTTTACCATTATTCGATTTTACCATGCCAATCAATAAGTCTATATAACTAAAAAATCATCACTATGATAAAATCTATACTTTGTTCCGTGATTCCAAACTATAGATAATTAAAAAGTAAAAAATCTGATGTTAATATAAATAATGCCTAAAAACGTTATTTATATTTTTCGACCTCTCAACGTTTTGATAATAACAAAATGTAAAAACGTTTACAATAAAAATAAACGTTTACAAATTATTAAATGTAAAATTTCATTTCTAAGATTAGTGATCATTTAAGGTATGGACAAACAAAATAATTAAGCATGATTAATGATCAAGAAAATATTTTTCTCTTAATCCTCACTTTTAATTCTACAAAAGTATTTTCTCAAAAATACATAATATTTTCTAATTCAAATAAAAAGTTTTATTAAAAACTTAAAATTTGAAATTCAAATTTTCCTCCCAAAACGGAAGCTTCTACACCAGATACAACATTCCCCACAAAAAGACAAAAAATGGAGCGGAGTCTAGGCGGTAGCCCCCTTATAGGCCTGGCGGCCCCCTTATATATAAGGGACCGCCGGGACCGCCCCTAGAGAGCCGTTGGGATTCCCTGCCTATAAATACTGCTCCATTCCCAACAGAAAAATGATTCCTCTTTACACGAAATTTTTCAGTCTTTTCTTTCTCTCTCTAAACCTTCTTTCTCTCACTAAATATCTTGATCACTAACATACTTAGATCTTGTTTCAAGTGATCTAATCTCTTCTTCTCATCTTTCCTCTCATTCAAGTGCAAGAGGAAGTAACACTCGTATTCTTCAAGAAACGAAGTGTTAATGTGATTCTATCCTCACTTTCTTCTAAGTACCAAAACTCTATTGTATATATCTTGTGTATTTTGTGATTCGGATATTGTGTAGATCCGATTGTGTAGATCTTTTGTGTGTGTATATCTTGATGAAGTGGTAGATTGGTTCTAGCTTAAGATTAGGACTCGACATATAGCTTTGTGTCAGAAAAATAACGTAAGCCACGTGTCAAAAGGTTTTCTCGCCTTATGGAGGTGTTGTAATTAGTGAATATCGAGTCGGATACTCGGGGAGTGGAGTAGGGCGAAGAGGTGCTTTGTAGCCGAACCACTATAAAATCTTGGTATCTTGGTTTGGTTGTTTCTTCTTAATCTCTTTACCATTTTTATTGTTGTTCTTATAGTGTTTTAGTTTAGTTAGTTATTGAATTGTTCATTTGTTGATTTGATTGATTTATAATCTCAGAATTCTATATATTTTTGAAAGTAAACTTTTAAAACGCAAAACAAACGTGTAAACTATTCAACCCCCCCTTCTAGTTTCCACAATTGGTATCAGTAGCAAGGTCACTCAAGATTTTTAAAATATATTGTATTTTAAAGCTTGGGTTGATTTATGAATTCTGAAAAATATCTAGAAGGGCAATCTATGTAAAGACCACTACTCTTTGAAAGCGATAGTTTTATTTATTGAAAAAATAGATTCGAGACATATGTTAAATCAAAAGATCTAGATCTTTGGCATGCTATTACCAATGGTGATTTTTAACCTATTGTACAAAATCCGAAAACCAAATTAGATGAGGTTATCCCTTTTGAAAAACAAACTGATGATCTCAAAAAAGAGGACTTAGCGAAAAATAATGAAGAAAATAGTTATTTACAAATGCTTTGCCATGAAAATGAATATGAAAGAATTTTACATGTCGTATCACGACAACAAAAATTTGGAAAACTTTGTTAATCACCCATCAAGGTAATAACCAAGTCAAAGATAATAAGATCGAAAGACTTAACGTTACTATCTCTTGATGAAATAATCGGGAACCTCAAAGTTCACGAAATGATCATCAAGAAAGATTCCGAAATAGTCAAAGAAAAAGTTGAAAGAAAATCTATTGCTTTAAAGGCTAAGAAAGAATCTAGTAATGAAGAGTGTTCGAATTCCGGTAGTGAAGACGAAGAGTATGCCATGGCGGTAAGAAACTTCAAGAAGTTCTTTAAAAGAAGAGGTAGATTCGTGAGACAACCTCGGAACGACAAAAAGGTGTTCCAAAGAAGTCGTGATGACAAGAACGGTAAAGGTGATAGAAAATGCTTTAGATGTGGCGACCCAAATCATCTTATTGGAGAATGAAATAAAATTTGTGAAAGCTTAGAAAAAGGCGTATTCTGATGGAGGTCTCATAATTATGGGCGGCCCCCTAAATGACCAGGCGGCCCCCAAAATAATTATGGGACCACCACCAGCAACGCCTGGATCTGAGAAAACTGTGTCTTTTCAAAAATCCATTTTGGGTCCTAGACCAAAACAAATAATTGTAAACAATACCAAAGTTCCCGTTGCTAAGGGTGGCAATTTCTGACCCGACACGAAACCCGACCTGAAACCGACACGAAAATTAATAGGTTCGGGTTGAGTTTAATGGATTTCGGGTCGGTTTTGGGTCGACACATCTGACCCGTTTATTAAACAGGTCAGGTTCGGGTTGGGAATAAATTAAGCGGGTCGACCCGCCAACCCGTTTAAGATATTTTTTAGATTAAAAAATATTTATATTTTATTATATGTGTTCAATGGATTAAACTCGTTGACCCACAAACCCGTTTAACCCGTGTAATGTTCCAACTTTTGTATATAAAACGGGTTAAATGGGTAACCCAAAACCCGTTTAACCCATTCAACCCGTGTAACATATTTAACCCGCCAACCCTAGTATATATACGGGTTAAATAGGTCAGGTTCGGGTTATATGTAAACAGGTTAGGGTTGACATAGCTGACCCGATTATTTAAATGGGTCAGGTTTGGGTTGGGGTTTTCTGACCCGCGAACCTGTCAACCCGAACCCGCCAACCCGAACCCGACTCGAATTGCCACCCCTACCCGTTGCTAGTGACAATGAAGTTAAACAATTTTATAAGCCATTGTCAAAACCCGGAGTTGGATTTTCTAAACCAAATTTTAGATCAAAAACTCCACCTCCTAGAAGAGTCAATAATAATTATTCTCGTCCTAAAACACCGCAACCAAAAAGACACGTTGGTCGACAAAACCAACCTCATGGATTTCCCGTAAGTTGGAACAACTTTCCACGTCAAAGTTACATTCCATGGGAAATGTGTCTTCCATTCTCACATCCCAACCAATTGCATCAAATGCAAGGGATGTTTGGCACTAACAACTTTGGACCCATGAGATATTGGGGACCAAATGTTTGAGTTATTGTCTTATATAAATAGATATGCCTTGGAGTCGACTTGGAGCCCGACGAATGGATCAAGGATAGCGGATGCTCTAATCATATGACGGGCAACCGAAAGCTCCACTTACAAGGCATACAATAAAGGTAACGTCATTTTTGGTAGTAATCTTCACGGTAACATCATTGGCAAAGGTACGATTTCTAATGACTCTCTCAAAATAGATAATATAGAGCATGTTGATAACTTAGGATTTAATTTGCTAAGTATAGGACAAATATGTGACAATAATTGTAGATTTGCTTTCTCTGAACATGATAGTGAAATCACTAAGGACGGTAAAGTCATAGGTAGAGGTATTAGGAAGAAAGGCTTATATGTGATGAAATTAGGAAATAAGCCTAAGGATCAAATTTGTCTAACTACGATTGATGAAAATTCCACCTTGTGGCATAGGAGATTAGGACACGCAAATATGCATCTCATTCAATCGTTGGCCTCTAAGGAATTAGTTAGAAACCTACCTAAGCTTAAGTTTGATCAACATTTTTGTGATGCTTGTAAAATAGGAAAACAAGCTCACGCTAGTCACAAAGCTAAGAATGTAGTCTCAACGACTAGATGCTTAGAACTTCTCCATATGGATCTCTTCGGTCCATCCGCCGTACGGAGTTACGGAGGAAACCGTTACACCCTAGTCATAGTAGATGACTACTCTAGGTATACTTGGACTAGATTTCTTAAGGATAAAACCGAAGCTTTCGATCAATTCGAAATATTTAGTAGGAAAATCCAAAACCAATTAGGTTGTTCAATAGTGTCAATAAGAACCGACCACGGTAGAGAATTTGATAATGAGGTGCAATTTGGAGAATTTTGTAATGCCAACGGTATTACACATAACTTCTCGGCTCCACGCACTCCTCAATCAAATGGCGTGGTCGAAAGGAAAAATAGGACACTTCAAGAAATGAGTAGGACTATGTTGAATGAGCAATCGTTACCACAAAAGTTTTGGTGTAACGCTGTAGATACTTCAACATACATTCTCAACCGAATTCTCATTAGAGCCATTCTAGGAAAAACACCTTATGAACTCTTAAGAGGTAGAAAACCTACGCTAGATTATTTTAGAGTGTTTGGAAGCAAGTGCTTCATTTTGAACACAAAAGACTACCTTACCAAGTTTGACCCAAAGTCATACGAAGGTGTCTTTTTAGGTTATTCTCAAAATAGTAAAGCCTACATCATCCTAAACAAACACACTAGGAAAGTCGAAGAATCACTTAACGTGACATTCGATGAAACTCCTCCACCCTCTAAGACATCACCCTTGGTGGATGATGACTTAGATGAAGAAGAAGCAATTAAGGTCACCGAAAAGAAAAACCTAGAAAACGACATTGTGGATGAAACTTTAGAGGTTGATGAAATAATCAACTTGAAGTAATCAAGGCACCATCCATATAGAAAATTGTCATAGAAACCTTAACCAAAGAACCCTTAGGTCACAAGCCCAAAACCAAAGTAACTTCTTTTGTTTTATATCAACTATAGAACCTAAGAATGTGAATGAAGCGCTAGGAGATGAAAGTTGGATAGTCGCCATGCAAGAAGAATTAAATCAATTCGTTGCTAACGACGTTTTTGTGAGTTAGATTCCACAACCTAAGGAATATGACAATCATATATTGAGAACTAAAGTGGGTATTTAGAAATAAGTTAGACGAGAACGGTGTTGTGTCTCGAAATAAGGCTAGGTTAGTTACTCAAAGGCTACAACAACAAGAGGGCATCGAGTATGATGAAACTAAAAAGCCCCAATTGCTAACTGTGAGTCCATTAGAATATAATAGCTTAAGCTTGTGCCTTAGATTTTAAAACTATTCCAAATGGATGTAAAAAAGTGCATTCCTGAACGGTTTATCAATGATGAGGTATACGTTCCACATTCCTCTTGCCTCTGGGATTCATAGATTTTGAAGAACCAGATCATGTTTATAAATCAAGAAAGCTTTATATGTTCTTAAACAAGCACCCAAACTGGTATGATAGTATAAAAGCATTCCAAATTAAGTATGATATAAAATAGGAATGTAGATAACACGCTTTTACTAAGAAGAAAAGTTCAAATCTCATCATTGTTCAAAAATATGTCGATGACATCATATGTCAGTTCGACTTGTTCAAGACATGTGTGATAATTTGTTCCAAATGGATGTAAAAAGTGCATTCCTGAACGGTTTTATCAATGAGGAGGTATACGTGGCACAACCTCCGGGATTCATTGATTTAGAAAAACCAGATCATGTTGGTCTTAAACAAGCACCCAAAGCTTGGTATGATATATTAAAAGCTTTCCTTATTAATCATGAATAGAAAATGGGAATGGTAGATAACACTCTTTTTACTAAGAAGAAAAGTTCAAATCTCATCATTGTTTAACTATATGTCGATGACATCATATTCGGTTCTACTTGTCAAGACATGTGTGATGAATTTGCCAAAATCATGCATGACGAGTTGGAGATGAGCATGATGAGTGAACTTAACTTCTTCTTTGGATTACAAATTAAACAAATGGAAGATGGTATATTCTTTAATCCATCTAAGTATATTAAAGAAATGCTTAAGAAATTTGGTCTAGAAGATTCTAAACCAATAAAAACCTCCATGTCCTCTGATACTAAACTCACAAAAGATGAAAAGTGTGAGTTGGTAGATAGTACCAAGTATCGAAGCATGATAGGTAGTTTATTATACCTAACGGCAAGTAGGCCCGATATCATGTTTAGTGTCTGCCTTTGTGACCGCTTCCAAAAGGCTCCCAAAACCTCTCACCTTGAAGCGGTTAAGCATATCTTCCGATATATTAAAGGCACTACGCATTTAGGATTATGGTATCCTAAGGGGACCAGCATAGAAACTGTAGTATATGCCGACTCTGATCATGCGAGAGATTATGTAGACCGAAAACACACTAGAAGTATTTGTACGTTCGTAGGATGTTGTTTGACATCTTGGTTCTCGAAGAAACAAACCGCTCTTGCTATATCCACTACCAAAGCCGAATACGTAAGCACCGGAAAGGCATGTCAACAAGCACTATGGATGAAACAAGCTCTCATCGACTACGACGTACGACTCGACGACGTTCCCATCATGTGCGACAACAAGGGCGCGATTGACCTTAGCAAAAACCCGGTGCAACATTCTCGTACCAAACACATCGAAATTCGTCACCACTTTCTCCGTGATAATGTCCAAAAAGGACATGTCTCAATCGAAAAAGTACCGTCCATCGACAACATTGCCGACATTCTCACTAAACCTCTTAAACGTGAATCGTTTAACTATCTACGTCTTGGTTTAGGAATGATGGAACACATTCCATAAATCATATTAAGTACGCTTCTCATTCTTCTGTTTCAATTCTAGTCCGTGTTCCATTCCGTGTCGTGACAACTTAAAAACTTCATCCGAAGTACTTTAAGCATGTTTAATTCGCGAAATGCAAATTAAATTGTCACTCCTCTTCGTGAAATTTTTGTCAAAAATAAGTTCAAAATTACTGCCTGAGGGCGGCCCCCATATAGGCGGCCCCCAATATATTTGGGACCGCCAGGAGATATGGGACCGCCATCAGCAGACCATATTTTGGACACTTAACCAAAATTTTTCTCAAAACACAAAAACAAACACTCCCTTACCTGCTGGTGCGACGAACACGACCCAAAACATACCAAAACTCAAAATCAATCATTAAAACTTAAATTGAAGATCAAATCAACACTAATAATCAATCCTAATATCACAAAGATTATCAATTGTAAGTCATTTCATCTATTTACTTTTAATTTGAGTCTAGGGTTCATGATGAACACTGAAAATCAAAATTGGGGATTTTCGATTTTTCTTTCGATTTTGTGCAATTAAGAGTACTAGGATACAATGTATAACTAATATGCTTCCCGTAGATATAGGATTTGCATACATTAGTGAACTTGTTGAAAAATTGATTTCAAACCAAAACCCCAATTTTATTTTCAAATCACTCACGTTAGGAACATCATAAAATTATTGTTATGCATTGTCAATACAGCCTAAAAACGTTTTCAAATACATGCATAATGACCTCATGAACAAATTTCGAGATACATAATTCATATGTATTTTTCGACTTGTTTGGTTAAGCAAAATCAAACTAAGGAGCGTTTGGATTAACTCTTAGGATGTTATATTTAGGTCGAGTTAATCGTTACTCCACATTTGTTGCATATAGGCACAGACTAGACATCTTGTTAAGTAAAGGAACCTGACTAAATTTATCCTCTTTTAATTATAGGTGAAATGAATTTGGAAGATGAATTACGATACAATAAATCATACATCTCAACAATCTCTGATGAAAAATATATTCCTGATATCTTAAAACCCATCATTCAAAACCTAGAATTTAGATCAATTCATGAAAGTCACCCTATATCCCCTGAATCTACTAAATACGATAATATTCAAAACCTCTTTCAAATTATCAAACTTGAAAAAATATATGAACACTATGAAGAAATTTGTCCAAGATCTCTACTTGAATTTTACTCTTCAATAGAAATTACCAAAGATGAGAATCAAAACATTTTCTTAACATTTTGGTCTTTGAAGAGAACATTTAAATTCTCACTCAAATCATTTGCCTCAATTCTTTCTATTCCATGTGAAGGAGAATGTTCTTATTATGAAGAACCCTCTCTCGACACATTGAAAACTAATCAAGAGTCAAACACACCTTATCAAACACACCTTGCAACACCAAAGAAAATCATTCAATCAATCACAACAACTGGACAAACAATTTTTCAAAACAAAGTCCTCAAAGAGGAACTTCGTCTAGACATGAGATCTTGGAATGAAATCATTCAAGATAATGCCTTTGGCACTCAAAATGAATCACCATTCCTTACCGCATCATCATGTCACATGATGTACTGCATCTTAACAAGTACTCCTTTCAACTTTGCCTATCTTCTAACCAAACGAGTTGAAAAGATTAAAAATCAACCAAATTCTCCAATGCCATATGGAATGATTCTAAATCGTCTATATGAACATATCATCAAAATTAATCCTCATCTACGAAAATCAAAATACAACTCATATTGGGGATCCATGAAACCTTGGGTTCATCCCATTCATCTTCAATCCATCATCTACATATCTTCTGATGAAGTCTCAAGTGATGATTCTAATGCTAGCTGAGATTTGTCTTAATTATTACTTAACATATGTACTAGTATTATGATTATGTTCTTAATCTCTGTTACTATTTCTTGTGTTTGTGTACAATATGTCTATGTCATGATTTCATGCTTGCTATATGACACTTAGCAAAAATTTTTTGTCATTTATATGATTATACTTGGCCTCATTACATGATCTCTTTTCTTGAAATTAGTTATTTGACTAGATTGTATGATTCTTGATGAAATGGAGATACCATAATCACCCTTACAACCTTCTTAAGGCATTTTAACACAAAAGACTAACTTCTGGAAAAATTTAAAGTTTCAGAAAACGGCCCCCTAACAAGTTAGGCAGCCCCCTTATATATATGGGACTGCCAAACATTATGGGACCGCCAACAGCTAACACATTTCTCTTTAGTCTTTTCTCTTTTTCTGAGCCCTTGACTAACCTTTTGATAAAAAGCCGTCATTTCCCTTATTATCAAAACAATTTATTACACCTCAACACTAGGATACCATGCCTTGCCATATATTTTCTAATATATAAACATCATATTCTTCATCACTACTCACCCAACACTTCTCAATCCTAATATGTCATCTCCTAGAAACTATGGTAAAAAGTCTCACAAATCAATTATAGATCCTTGGAGAAACACTCATTCCTTGCCTTACTCACCTCCTCTATCTCCAAACAACTCACTACCTAAATCTCCACCAAACTCTCTAATCTTTGATACCACTCCTTTGCCTACTTCTCCTAATTCATTAAACCCTACACCCTCTTACTTACCTCTACAAATCTCTACTCAAAATCGTAGTATGAACCATTTGCACGAACTCCTACACCTTTCAAATCTTCTTGATATCAATATTCAACATGCAATTGAGTCAACTTGTCACCCCTCATCACGTCTCACTCATCCTCCTTTTCTCGACCAAATCAATTTTCATTCGAACTTTTGTCATTGTTGCCTGGGTACTCGTAAAGTATTCAATATCTTAAAAGATGACCTTAACCGAATCAATCTGCTCTTCAATGGGCCCTCAACCCTTGTCCCTTCATCCATCAATACCAACTCTCTTGAAACAATCCTCATGAAGTCAAGACTCATCTACTATTTTATCTTTCATTCGATGCTTTAATCTGTTGTGTTTTAGTTATGATTCATCTCATGTTGAATCACATATATATTGTCCTTGTGACTATATATGATTTCTTCATGAATTTAAATGCACTTTATTTATGAGTTTTCAAATGTGTAAATTATACTCTTAAGATATTTGTCATGTTATATTTACTTGCATCTTGTAATTTTAACCTTGTTGTGTATGCAAACATATTATCGTAAGATCGTTCCCTTTGGTGCCCGAAAGGAGGAGCTTACATCAAGGGGAGTTCTTTTTCGTCGATTCTTTCTCTTACTACGACTCGGCGTCAACCTTTATGGATTCGCAAAAAAAGGGGAGAATAGAATTTAAACTCATTAATAATTTATAAAATTCTAATTTTATACTAATGAGTTTACTGTTTTGTCATCTTAAAATATGGGAGATTGTTAATACCAAATAAATGTCTAAACACGTTATTGATATTTTTTCGACCTTTCAATGTTTGTGATAATAGCAAAAAGTGAAAACGTTTACGTTCAAATTAAACGTTTATAAATTACTAATCATAAAATTCTATTTCTATGGACTAATCACTTAGGGGTGCGTTGGTTGCAGAATGTTTTTGTTGGAATTGTAATGTGTTTGAGGAATTGGAATGTTAAGGAATTGGAATGTTAAAGAATTGGAATGTTGAATCTGAAGGAATTGGAATTTGTGAAAACTATCGCGTGTTTGGTTGGAAAAAAATGAAATGAAAAAACAAATTATATAATTACATTAATAATAATAAATATAATTTTTAAAAAATAAATAAATAATAATAATAATAATAATAATAATAATAATAATGATAATAATAATAAAAATTTATTTTTGATGATAAAAATATCAAATTCCATGGAATTATAAACTTTCCTTCCGTTTTAGGATGGAATGTTAATTCCACACATAAAGGAATTTGAGGTATTTCATTACATTAATTCCGTCAACCAAACACACTATGGAATTGGAATCAGATTTTGAATTCAAATATTCTGCCAACCAAACACGTTATGGAATTGGAATCAGATTCCAATTCCATCAGAATCCTGAAGATTCCGCGAACCAAACGGGGCCTTAAGGTATTGATAAACAAATCATTAAACATGATTAGTGATCAAGAAAATATTTTTTTTAGACCTTACATTTCTACAAATGAGTTTTTATAAAAATATAAAAACAAAAAATTTATTCATTAAAAGAAATGTTTTATTAAAAACATAAAAATTTGAAATTCAAATTTTCTCCCCAAAATAGAAGGTTCTATAACAGATACAACATTCACCACAAAAGGACAAAAAATAGAGCGGAGTCTAGTGACGGCCCCCTTTTAGGCCTGGCGGCCCCCTTATATATAAGGGATCGCCACCAGCAACGGTCATTTTTTTGTCCCCTATAAATACTGAGTCACCCCATCTGAAAAACAGAACATCTTGCCACAAATTTTTTCAGATCCATTTTTTCCTCTTCTTCCTTTCTTTTTAAAACACATATCTTGATGACTAACGTACCTTGATCTTGTTTCAAATGATTAATTCTTTCTTCCTCCCTCATTCTTCTTCTTCTTCTTCTTCTTCTAATCAAGTGCAAGAGAAGAACAATCGTATTCTTCTATATACGAATTGTTATCAAGTGATCTCTCTCTCTTCCTCCCCAAGATCACAAATCTTCATTACATATATTTAGTGTTGTTGTGTAAATTGGATTGTGTGTAGATTCAAGTGTGTAAATTGTGTATTGGTGTGATTTGGATTGTGTGTCAATCCAATGGTACATATATCTTGTGAGTGTGTAAAGACTTAGTGAAGTCTTAGATTGGTTCTAGCTAAAATTAGGACTCGGCATCTAGCTTAGTGTCGGAAAAAAAAGTAAGCGACATGTAAACGATTTTCTCCGCCTAAAGGGAGCTTGTTGACATAGTGAAATCTCGAGTGGAGTACTCGGGGAGTAGAGTATGAACGAAGAGGTGCTTCGTTGCCGAACCACTATAAATCTTGGTGTCTTAGTTTGATCGTTTCTTTTCTTATCCCTTTATATTATTATTGTTCATTTAGTTTATTACATTAGATAGTTTCTGTTGTGATTCATATTGTTGATTGATTGACATATAACTCGAATCAAACTATTTTATAAGCAAAGAATTTTAAAACGGTCAATTAACCTGTAAACTATTCAACCCCTCATTCTAGTTTCCACATAATCATCTCAAAAACTAGTGTGCCAAACACGCCCAAGTCTAACGATGAAAACAGCGGTTCGACAACCTGGGTGATTAAAGACACCGTTTCGTAAACTTCGTGTTATTAACGTTATTTATTGTGCTAGCACACCTCCGTTTTCCTGGACATCTTTTGCAAAACGAAGCGAGTACTTTTTTTGTTGTTGGTAACAATCCTTATATAGCTCTAGTAACGCGTGGATAAATGCATAATCATTTTAGTAACGTACAATCCACTCGTCCACTCGTCAAAAGGTGTTGACTTAGTAATTGAATTGACAAAGTACGATATCATAAAAAGTTAGTTGGACCTTTCAGATTTTAAATACACACTCACATTCTGTTTTATCAAACAATACAACAATATGTAATATAGCTTTATGTAATGTTTTAAAACCCGGTTTTTTAATTGACCCGGTTTAATAGCCGGGTTACCGGTTCAACCGGTTGAACCGTCGGGTCAAACCGATTTTATACATTTTTTCATATATTTAATATATATATTGTTGTATTTCCACACTTATATGTGTAGAAAAAATTGTCACACCAATTATTACCGCATATAGCAAAGTGTATCAATTATAATTTCACATTTTTAAGCGTGGACATTTAACCTTAAAAATGTGGTTAATTCAACTAATTTTTT
Source organism: Tanacetum coccineum (assembly GCA_026074375.1). Classification (NCBI taxonomy): domain Eukaryota; kingdom Viridiplantae; phylum Streptophyta; class Magnoliopsida; order Asterales; family Asteraceae; genus Tanacetum; species Tanacetum coccineum. The sequence goes on from BQNB010015556.1 coordinate 64,507, forward strand.
GTAGTGATATTGAGTCTTTAGTGATAATCTTTAAATTTTTAAGTTTTATTCTATAAAATTATAAATTAGTTTGCATAAAACAAGCACCTTTATAAGTAACAGGCAATGCTAATAGACTATAATAAGACAATATAGTTGTGTTTTTAAGTTATTTTATTTTAACATTATTTTAATTAATATTAGTCATCACCACTTCAAATTGTCAATTAAACTTAAAAAGGATTATGAAAAAAAAAATTGTTAGATTTTTTATTTAAAAAGTCATGACCCGGCCAGTTTGATCAAACCGGGTCAACCCGGGTTAATGAAAAACCGGCGGTTCAATCCGGTTCTCAAACAAGCAAAAACCCGGTCACATCCGGCCCGGTCTCCGAGCCTGTTCACGGTTCAACCGGCCGGGTCAACCCGGTTTTTAAAACATTGGCTTTATGTCACATTAATAGCGTAATGCAACCTATGAAAACATTTCATTATCTTGCTTACTGAAGACTTCGAAAAGAAGTCTTTGATGTCCAGAGAACAAGATTAGCCTATTAGCTAGATAAAACGAGCCTTTGATCCGTCTTACAGAAGTCAGAAACTATAAGCATCATGGGTGTATGCATGTCTAAGCAAGCTTACTAAATAGCGGATAGCCCATTTCAAAGGTCCTTCTCATATAAAAAGCCCATCTTGGTACAACTATTTTACTATTATAAAACACATACATTTACCAGGATGCACTGGGTGCATTAATGTTGCCCGACCCGCCTGCTGCATTAATATTGCCCGACCCGCCTGCCCCGACCTACTAATTTATTATACCCGCTAATTTATTATCCCGTTCACCTCCCTCCTTTCACGTATCCTCCCTCCTTCCACGTATCCTTCCACTCGATTCAACACCCAGCAGACTTCGTAAACACACCAAACAAAAAACACATACCACCCATTGTTTCTCTCTCTCTCTCTCTCTCTCTAAAACGTTATCTCGCCAGAAAAATATGGTTACAAATCAATAACCCTAAATCATTTATACTGGAAATTAACGTGACGAACAAGATAAATGAAGACACCAGTCTTATAATTGCATGTAAGTAATTTTAAGGTTTAAAGGTTGTCAATTCTTTGGTGGGTTTTCCTTGTTATATTTAAGATTTTTTGGATATGTGTACAAGATTGAAGGCGTATTTTTATTTTCATGTACCCAAGACTGATAATCCACGGCGGCGGTTTGATGGTGGCGTGGATCCACACAGTTTGTTAAGGATAAAGGTAACGGGTTTTTTCTTTTCATTTTAGCCTTATTTTATGAATACTTGATTTTGTGTTGAATAAGATTTAGGTGTGTTTGATGCTTTGGGGAATCTATTGGAATTGTTTTGAAAGTCCCAATTAACACGTCTATAAGGAATATAACACTTATCTAGTGTAAATAACACAAATAATAACTTTTTAATCGTGTAATGATTTATTGATTAAGAATCAAAGTATTACAATATGTTATGGATCGCACAAGTTGAATGACAATGTGTGCTAACCCTCTAAACAAGTAAACTAGATGGAGTATCAAGTTTACAAGCGAACTTATATAGCTAGCTGATAGGATCATAGGTCTACTGTGTAAGTTCGACAAAGGAGTAAATGCCTATAATAATAACAACAATGAAAGCGATAACATTTACTCCTTACAACATTCTCTATTTATACTAATACTAGGTTGCGTCCTTAGTGGGGGTAGTTGCAACGTGTCAAGAATCTAGTGGACGAGGTACGAGGTATTTAATGCATGTCCATTCTTGGAAACTACCCGCCCATACTTTAGTGAACAGTTCTGCCAACTGTTCACTACTTTTGCCAACTTCGTACTAGGTACATGCTTTAACTTAAATCAATGTTTATCCCGCCATAAACACTTGTTAAGTTTCCCGCCTTCATCAGAGAACAATCTTTAAGCTCAACTTGTTCTTCTTCAGAGGGTAACATGATAGTCAGAGTATTACCACCTCTGACTCTCCTTAGAACTTCAGCGTATTCCTTCTACATACCAGCTGATATCCATCTCAGCTGATGAGTATGTCTTCAAGTAATCTTTGATTTCATTGACGATGTCTTTGACTTGAATACGTCTGACGTTGCTCTCTGAGGCTTTGCACTCAGAGAGTCCTTTCATAACCTCCGAGTCCCATCACTCAGAGGTTCTTCCATAACCTCTGAGTCCTATTACTCAGAGGTTCTTCAATACCCGCTGATCCCACTCAGCGGGTTCCTTAATAATTAGCCGAATTTCTGTTTAAATCTAGGAGCTGATTACTGGGCACTGAATCGGCCCAACAATCTCCCCCTATTTGAATATAAATTATGTTAAGTAAAAATTATTGTAAATGAGTACACAGCTTCTTCTTACACATAAACACTTTACTAGCCCAAATTATCTAAGTTCTCTTGAACAGTCTTCCTAGCCTCTATACAATCATCCCTATGTGACAACCGTGACTTGAGCAGGTTAGTCAAACCTTTAGAGTTGACTAAAGTATAGTTATGTGTTTATGTGATCTTATGTGAGTTTGGCTACCAATCCATGGAGCGTGATCGTCTCATTGTGATTGAAGTTATGGTTGTTATGGGTATTTCATTTTGTTCATATTTTAGTGACAATGAAAATTATGGTATGATTCTATGTGTGTACGTATTTTTATGTATATGTATACGTATTTATATCTTTAAGTGTTAGTATTTAGTAAAATTAAAAGTTTATTTTAGAAAATATAGAAATTAGAACTTAGTTTTATTAAGTTAGTAAAATAAAATTAGAAATGAAATTTATTTATAGTCATGTAAACTAGTTTTAACTTAAAAGGTTTTCTAAAATAAATAAAGGTTTTGTAAAATATAAAAATTAGAGGGTAATTATGTAAATAATAATAATTAAAAAAAAGAAAAAAAAAAGAAAGAAAAAGGGACGATCGGTTTAGGAGAAAAAGAAGGAAAAAAACCAATTTTAGTCTAAGTAGAATTCTAATTAGGTAATTATCCAAACTCTTTTGTAAAACCTATAAATACAAACCCTTTTCCCCTCCCCCTTGTGTGTAGCCGGTCGAACCCAAGAAGAAAGAAAAAAAAGATTTTTTTTATCAAGATCAAGTTGGAGATTTAGTGTTTCAAGAATCAAAGATTTAGTTATGTTCGTAAACCATAGTTTTTAGTTTTCTTTAAATCATTTAACAATTAATATGGTGGATCATTAGGGTTATAAAAACTTCTGTAATTAAGGATGTATTATTCATGCTAGAATGTTTGGGGTTTAATTAGGATCATATTGGTGTAAATGGTTAGGGTTAGATCGCGTTAATTTATGATTTAGAGTTTGACAGATTTTAAGGTTGTGTTCAATTGATGATATCTTAATGATAAAAACGTTTTTCTTTATGAATCTTATGTCCATTGATAAGTTCAGAGAGTCTAGTTTTCAAAAAATCCAGCCACGATCGTTTTCAAGGTCGGGAAGTTAGTCTAATGATTTTCGTAAGAAAAGTTGTCAAAACAGTAAATTCGAGTCAGATTTGGGTCTGATTTCGGGGAGTAAAACCCCTACTTAAAATTCGAATTAGGGTTATCCAAAAATCTTGGGTCATATTTTAGGTGTCTATTAACTCCAGTTTGAAGGGCTAGCGCTAAAACATTTTCGAAGTATTTTTAAGGACGTCAAACTTTTTGGTGTGCGTTTAGATCCGAATATGAGTACTTTGTAATGATGAATTTTTATAAAATAGTTTCACTTAATATTATTTTTTCTAAAAAATCACAGTACACAACTCATTAGGGAGCTAGGGGATGTAAGGAGAACCATCAATTAAGTATTTTAGTATTTTATTTGTGGTCATAAAGTGACTACAAAATTCAGCCGAAAACTGTGAAAGTGGAAGTTAATGGTTAAGGTTATATAAGGTATGAAAATGATATAGGAGATGTATTTAAAGGATTATAGACTTAGTGTAAGGATTAGAAGTCCATCATATGGTTGTTATATTTGCTTGGGCATGTAGCCTAACCGAGTGTAACTTGTGTTTTTTTTATGTTTAGATTGTGTGCAGGATTCTGTCAAGTAGCTGAGCATCAGGTGAGTTTTATTGTCCCATTTTACTATGTTTTCTTGGGATGGAAATGATGCAAAATATGTTTTGAAATGTTTTAATTGATGTGATTATGTGGTTTAATTTACGCATGGACTTTTATGTAGCTATTATATGTTATGTGCTAAATGTTATGCGTTGTTGAAGCGGGGTTAACGTTCCTACCCATTACTGTGAGATATGCTTTGTGGCTTGGATCGGGGGATACATTTCGTCCTAGTTATGGTTGTTTTGTACGTATGCATGTTAGCCTGTATAATAGTTAGCCTAACTGTCCTGTCATGTTCTGTTTTTATTAATCACAATAATTGATTTAAAGCTTGAATTGTGTGTCGTAAACCTATGACTCTCACCAACCGTTGTGTTGACGTTTTTAAACATCATTTTTAGGTGAGCATGTTGAGGGTTTTAAAGCTAAAAGTGGCTAGAGAGACCTTAGGATTGCATATAGAGTTTATCTACTGATTTTCTTTTCGTACTTGTTTTATGGATTTTTCTTAAATGCTGTTTGATTTCTTAGGTTTGAGAGTCATGTTATGTCTTTGTATTAATGAGACCCTTTTTCATTAATGCAAGACTCTTTTGTGTTAAGGTATTGTCATGACACTTTGTGTCCCTTTATGTTTTGTTTTGTGCATGTAGTTTTCTCTATTGTTGGCACCATTGTGTTATGATGATACCCATGAAGTTACGCCTCGTGTTTCCGCCTTGGCGGGGTGTGACAGATTGGTATCAGAGCCTTTGGTTATAGAGAAGTAGGTGGTTGAACCTAGACTATAACCTATGAGTCCTTCATATAGTTGCATATTAGGATCTATGTGTTTAGCTATCTAGGCGTTTTGTTTTCTTGCTTTTCTTTGAGTTTTATTTTGACCTACGAGCTACTCGATACCAGAAGCGTCAGAATAGGAGCCAATGGAGGAGAAGCCTCTCGAGGAACCGAAGGAGGAAGCGTAGTTAGAAGAGTCGGAGGAGGAGGCCGACTCAGATCTCTTGTCGGATGCTCATAGCAGGCCTGGACCCGCGGAGTCGGGTGACTCTTGCGAAAGCAAAGTCAAACCCAAGCGAGGCCCAGCATAAGTTTATCCCGTCTTTTACCTCGACACGTTGCTATCAATGATTTCTTTCGGATATTACGTCTTTTGGCCACTTCGAGACCTTCATTTTCTTTTTGTTGTTTTCAATTTTATCTCTCTATATATAAATATTGTTTTGATGGAGCATCGTTCTGTGTTATATTGGAGTGGTTTAAGATGTGCAATGTGGTATATGTGCATATATGTGTGTTATCTTTGAGATGTGTAGTGTTGGAAGCAAGTACACGTGTGAAAGGATGCACTTATAAGTATGGGTGGCCAACATAATTATAAAGGCATCACACATGTAGACTTATGACCATGATTGCATTGATCGGTGTTTGCTTGTTAGTTGGTAGTGTAAGATGTTATATTATGTGTGGTTGTATTATAAATAGTTTCATAGTTGGTAAGTTTCCTTCCTATCTATCGTTTGCGGATACCTCGGATACCTGTTATTGCTATTTGTTCGTCTGCTCAATTGTTCGCTTGGATATATAACCCTCATTTTAGCATTCCTTGTTCGTACTATGTCGGTATGGATGAATTAACTTTTCTATTCGGCGTCTTGATGAATATTGGTTGTTCGGATATGCTTCTTTGGATATTGGTACGTTTCATTTGTTCTTTCGTTGTATTGATTACTCGTATGAGAATCAAAATTTTCTTTTAAGCACTAATTGTTCCTAACATATTAGTGCGGATCATTACTCCGTTCTTTATATATCCTTTGGTTTTCGTAACATGTTGCGGCATGTTAGTATCGACGTTTTTCTATGGTTATTCTTTTAATCGTGAGTACAGATGAGTCTTCATGTTCTTCCCTTTTGGTTCGTAATATAACACCACGTGTTTTTCAGGTCATATTACGATCCCAGTTAGCTCATTTTCCTTTTTACTTATTTGGTTTGTACGTTTACTTCCCGTTTAAATCCCAAATTAAATCATTTTCCCTTTTATTTATAGGAATTATGTGATTAACTCCATTTAAACCTCGCCAGTTGTATCGCGTATGCATCAAAAATTTAACGCTTGCTAAACCGTCATCAACACTTATTAAGACATTACGGGATCACTTCGTACTCATTATTTAATTAGTTTTTCGTGACGAGAGGAACCTATGCCCGCGTCTATTTAAATCTTCACAAAGTAAGCCCATGCTAAACCTTCTCAAACCAATTTGAAACCAACCCATAATATTTCCCTAACCCAAAATTCGACCCATAAAATAACCAAACAACTAGAACTTTGGTATATCAATACTAGGGATCGACTTAACATAAAAACCATGCTAGTAGCCCAAGAATCTTTACCTAAATAATAGTTATCCCTAAAATCTAGTAGCAAAACAAGATATGGCAACCTTATCACTCCAAATCCTTGCAAACCGTGACCTCCAAAGAAGCCCATTACCCCATGTATAAAAGCCGAGACTCCCTTTTTTTGCAAAACCCATACACCTCATGAACTATGTAGCTGCTACACCTCTTTTTCCTCTCCAATAAATCAACAGTAAGAAACTTTTAACACTGTGTCAAGATGCTTACTCAAATGGGTGTTACACCTACTCGTGAGTTATATTTTGACTAGTCTCCTTACTTCTTTATTCGACTATAAAACCTTGGCCGAGTATGGGTCATCACAAGCACCTCATAACCATAAATCACCAACTCTAAACTCACTTGTTGTTCTTGGTTCGACATCAGCCACACCCCGCATTCAAATCGCAAGGCATTCAAAGCCCTAAAAATCTTTAAAAACCCTAAACCTTATTCGTCCATTTTTTGTCCCTGTTTGATCGAGCTTATAACAAGCAAGACAAGGCTACGGGTGTTTCAAGAGTACGAGTGAGGGACAACCATAGTAGGACTTCGGGTTTAGCAAGAGTGGTCTAATTGGGTTATAGCAAATTAGGGTTTCGTTGGGTTAAGCACGGTGCATATCTTCCTTCGCATTACTGTGAGTTCGCACCTCTTTTCTCTTGTAAATTCCTATTCATACATTCTTGTGTCTAGATTTGTTGTGCTTGAACAACTTGTGTTTATAAGGTTAACATGAAATCAAAATCTGAAAAACCTTTTTTACTTCTGATGTACACAGAATAAAATAGTAACATTTTATAAAAAAATGTTAAGTGTCTAATAATTCTAGTCATGGTTAATCAAGAGTGACGAGTTTAGGATGTCAGCCATTGTGGCTTGAACTCGTTGCTTGTTTAGAAACCATATGGCATATGTGCGTCATAATGTTGTAAACACATCCCCTTTCATGTAGTTAACTTTAGGCACATTGCTCGACCACTAAGCATGAGGCATATGAAACAACTTGATCATTTTCGAAAGTAGGACATGTGACCTGTGTTTTGCCCCTGAAATCATTCGTTTTTGTCAAGGGAATAGAAATTTACAAGGTCATAAAGTTATCATGCAAAACTGTCAAGTCCTCCACTATTTTATGAACAGCCAACGAGACACTTTTGCTTAGCGGATTACAACGCATTTACTTAACATTAAAACGAACTAAAGGCTATCACGTGAAGCTTGATGTACCACCTTTAAGCTAGGACAAACCTCACTCCTTTTCGTTTAATATCCTGCTCGCAAATTGGGATCCAAAGTTAGTACTGTTGTCGCATGCCCAACAGTTAATGCTGTTGACAGTCGCGACACAACACCTTTACCCTCGTTTTTGACCCACATAACGACCCCGACTGTCCAAACTTATAAAAGAGAAATTAAAGAAGGCATGGCCTAGTTTTCAAAGGTATGCTTGGTTTGTCATAATATGGAGTAACGAAATAGAAAATCTAACATAAAGTTAGTACTGCTGACCGCGTGTCAACAGTACGTCTTAATGGTTAAGACTGTTGGCAGTCGCAACACCTCCCCTTTGGCCACGTCTTTGACCCTTTAAAACGATATTTTTGGACAAACCTAAATAACGAAAGTTGTAGACGACACGGCCTAGTTTTCAAAACAACTCTTGGCTTATAATTTTATTAAGTAACGAGTCCAGAAATTGATTGTAAAACTCGACGTTCGTTCCAAAAATTTTATAAATAAAAACTTAAGTATTAACACTTTTAAATTCGTTTTGTCACAACTTTGTCCACTTATTTGACACGTTTAGAGACCAAACTAAGTGTCAATTAAATTAACTATAAAAGTACTTGCGACCTAGTTTCTAATTTGTCCGATATCGTAATTTACACATTTAATGGTAAGAGATTATGACTCGATACATGTGGCCAATTTTCATGAATAACCACACTTTAAACAAGTAATATTTCTCAAACTCAAGCACAATACTAAGGACAAGATTGCATATGTTGTAGTATATTACATGATTAGTAATACGCGTATTATTATTTAG
>BQNB010015557.1:5317-52172 GCA_026074375.1 Tanacetum coccineum
TATTGAGGATGATATAAAATAATATGACCAAAAAGTATAATACTATTGTAATTATTATAACAAAAACATAGAAGCTAAATATGTATATTAAAAGACCTTGCAGTTCGATCGAATGAAGTGCTTAATATTTGACTCCCATCCCGGGTGAATGAAACGCTAGTCACACCTTGAGTATGAGCATTTTCAAGACGACGCTAGCTATGACCCTTTCTTATATGTCACACTTAGAATCATAAATAATAGAAATATTGATTAATAAGTTTAAAAAAATGAGATAATATCTTATGAATATGGTGTATATGAGAACAAATAACACAAATATATACTTACTTTAATCTTTCCATCCTGGGATCCAGAGCAAGCATCTATGAATCTCTACTGAACTCAATGCATTAAACAGCATCATCGTGCATCATAAAAGATTCCTACACCAGTAATATACAATATCTCATATATTACATAGAGGATTTGCCTCGAAGGCATAGACATTGTTGCAATTATAAGAGAGGGAGAGAGAGAGAGAGATGCTCCTGATCAGAGAGAGAGAGAAGATGGGAGGATGAGGATTGAGAGAGGAAGAGTCATGCCTGGAGAGAGTGAAGTTGAGAGGAGAGAAGGTAGAAGAGAGAGATGAGAGGGATGAGTAGAGGAGGGGAGAGAGAGAGAAAGAGACCGCTCGGGGGAGAGATGACGGAGGGGTTGAGAAGAGAGGGGGAGAGAGGTGAGGGAGAGGAGGATGGAGAGAAGACCGAGATTGAGGAGAGAGAGAAATGGATAGAGAGATGAGAGAGGAGAGGAGAGAGGAGAGAGAGAGGGAGAGAGTGGGGGAGGAGAGTGGGAGGGAGGGGATCAGAGAGAGGGAGAGGAGAGGGGGACGCCTCGCTCCGCTATTAGACGAAAAGAGTTTTAGCTTGGAGAAGTAAGGAAGGTAGTACTCTGTTGTTGTGTGGTTTTTGGTAGAGAGATGAGAGCGTCTAAGTTAGAGCTCGAGCCAGTTAATTTCAGGAGATCATGCTCGCTCGCTCGCCAGAGAAAGAGAGGAGTAGAGAATTTTTAAAAAATGAATACGATTATAGCAGGATGAATTTTCCGAGGGAAGTTTAGATACGATTAAGACTAACAGATTTGGGTAGTTTATTAATAGTATTGTAGAAGAGGTTGAGAGGAGGGAACATGGAGAGAGAGAGGCAGGTGAGGAGGAAAGAGAGGGAGACGGTGAGGCGAGAGGGAGCTGAGAGAGAGAGAGAGATGTGATAGAGAGAGCGAGAGATAGGGAGAGAGGAAGGGGAGAGGGAGAGACGAGAGATAAGAGAGAGCGATGAGGCGAGAGGGAGAGAGAGAGAGAGAGAGAGAGAGAGAGGGGGGAGAGAGAGGAGGGAGAGAGAGAGAGAGAGAGAGAGATAGAGAGAGAGAGAGAGAGAGAGAGAGAGAGGGGAGAGAGAGAGGGAGAGAGAGAGGAGAGAGGGGGAGAGAGGGAGGAGAGAGAGAGAGAGAGAGAGAGAGAGAGAGAGAGAGAGAGAAGGAGAGAGAGAGAGAGGAGAGGGAGAGAGAGAGAGAAAGAGGGAGAGAGAGAGAGAGAGAGGGGGGGAGAGTGAGAGAGAGAGAGAGAGAGAGAGAGAGAGAGAGAGAGAGAGAGAGAGAGAGAGAGAGAGAGAGAGAGAGAGATAGAGAGGCGAGACGGAAGAGAGAAGGGGAGAGAGAGAGGAGAGAAGATGAGAGAGGGGATGGATGGAGATGAGAGAGAGAGTTCCTTCAACATTACCAAAAATAACTTAAGTTTTCACTTTTCACTTTCAAGTGACTTTTCCTTTATATTAGTAGATAAATATTATTAGATCACTTGATAGATAGATTAGTAGATATTTATTTGTCTGTCTTACAAGGTCAAAATGCCGTGTTTTATACTTTTATTATAACTACGATGCATACACACCCGTGCGATGCACACATGAGTTGTGTCTAATTCTTCATTGCGTAATGTTTATATGAAATGTTGATTGCCTTTGGATAAAGTATGCTAACTTAGGAAAAAAATATGCTAGCTTATATACCACATAAGCAAAAGTAGACATCGAAAGAATATACATTACCATATGAAGAATAAAGTTGTGTACATAAGTAATTTTTTCATAGTGTACTTTGATTGATTAATCAACTATATCACATTCAATGTAGACTAAGTCATATTTTAGCATGAAATGAATTATGATGATGTAATCGACTTAGATCTCCTCGCGATATTTGATACAAATTTCTTAGAATTGATATTTAATACAAATGTAGGCTTGTGATGATGTAAACATCTAATAAGTAGGTGTTCAGACTTCTTTTTGGGAGTTAGTTCTGCAGAATGTAGGATATGCGCTCTGCCACTTTCATCAATCATCATTTTTTTATGCTTATAAGTTATAACTATAAACGAAAAATATATACCTGAGCTTTAACTCCATTCACAACTTTTATATTGGAACCGTAAAAAGGATTATTAGATATGTCCTTAATCTTCTCTTAGCCTGGACAACATGACCAATATCACGTGGAGCGCAAGGTTTTAAAGTTCAACTTAAGAACATGACTCATGTACTCTCGACTTTAAAGACTTCCCAGGTCATAGCTATATACATTTCAATTACTAATTAGACAGCTTATGAACGTTTCCAAGTAGTTGAAGAAATAATTTACTTCTCGAAAATCATATGTTAATTTTTTTACTTTTCATTTATAATACAAAACTTGTTTATACAATATAATAGAGCGCTTCATCTATAAAGTACTTTCAAATTACCTTGTTAAATACTTTCGCCAAATATATCAAAACGAACAAAAAAGATACATTAAATCTCATATTTATAGCACAATGATGCTGATCAAAAGCGTACAGATGGCTCGCGCGGCGCTGTCTTTTGGTACGATCTTGTTCTAATAGTCAACACTTATGAATAGATGTCCTCCCAAACTTTGCTGCACTCCACTCCCTCTCTCGCTCCACTTCCCTCAGAGAGATGGAGAGAGTGATATAATCATTTTTAACTCCTTTGTTTGGTGTATTAAAAAATTATGTTTAAGAAAAAAAATGAAAAAAAATAATCAATTTTGTTAACTTTGTAGAACATGAAAGGTCATTGTTGAAGCTTCTTTAATGCCAATTTTTATCACTGCAATCAAAATAAATTCCTCAAACTATTATCTGATAAATACTTCTTCCATCTCAAAATTATTGTCTCATATTGACTTTTTAAGTCTTTTTCTTACAACTTTAACCTTAAATTTTTTGTTTTTGTTATAATTAGTTGATGAAAATTATAACAATGAAAATACATTTAAAAACCAATCAATTCATATAATTTTTATTAAGTATTATATAACATAAACAAAAATATTTAAGGTCAAAGTCGGAAGAAAAAGACTTAAAAAGTCAATAGGGGACAATAATTTTGGGACGGAGGGAGTAACTATTGTAATTAAGCTTCCATCATTAATTTACCAGCCATTAAAATCAGAGGATCTACGGGTAAAACAAATGGTAATGTGCAGATGTGTAAGCTTCGTAATGAGTTTATGTTGATGATTAGGAATAACTATATTGATCGGGCTCTTGCACGCTCTCTCAACATGTATAGACACAAGAGGAAGATGAGCACCAAATGAAAATGATTGACAGGAGATCGTGATTCACGATTGTGAAACTATTGAATATTGGGGGCTTGGGTTCATAAGCTTTTGGAAAAAAAATGGATAAATGTGATGAGCACGTGACTCAATCCTTATATGCCCCTATGTCAAAACATTAATTCGCTCTCGCTGACAAAAAGGCAAAAAGAGACGGGGAAATGTTTGAGATGTTTATTTCCACAACAAATGGAGTGGAATTCAAAATACAAAGGGACAAGTTCTCGGGAATTTTGATATCTCCACCTTTCTATTTTCTTAGCTTACCAAACAATGGAAATGAAGCTATTTTTATTTCTTTGCTTTCATTAAAGTGTTTGGCATGATTGAATCGTAAAGAATGAAATTGCGAAAAAGAATGGAATGACAAAGGAAAGGAATACCTTGAGAAACGGTTATTGGATTCTAACGTTTGATACCAAGGGAGAATCATACTAAGAGATGTCTTATATCCTTGATTCACTTGTTTGATTCGATCTCTAGAATAAAATATATGTAATCAAAATGTGACCACTTTCGTATTGATATACTCGGTGTATATTTTTCTCAAACCACAGATTTCATATTTTTCTAAATAGTTACGCTTCATACTTCTTATCATAGTTATGTGCAAAACATTTTTGTAATTTTTAAAGTCAGCTCAATGGACGGTTTTGATTAGATTATAAGTGCAGTTATATACATAAGAATTTGCCCTGTTACGATCGTTTTGATATACATTAGCAAGCATCTAATATCATTTTGTTGAGAACGTGGTAAAATGATAGAAATATTATAAATATATATTAACTATCAGTCTCGGGCCGCGGCTCTCGCGCGCGCGCCACCACCATAAGATCTACCATGACCCGACTCCTTATAATTGCGGGTATACACGCCACATCCATACCCGAGATTAATTACAGGATCTGAAAGACACGTGTTACCAAATAAGATCCTCATATCCTCACTACACTCAAAAAATCTCATCACACAACTTTTCAGATCTTATTATCATTCTTCCTCAAAATCAATATAAAAAAACTGCAAATTGGCTAAAGCCAAGAGACTTGGGATCAATATAAGGATTCACCCAAAAGGATTTTGTTCGATTAAGGCAGCCATAAAGCATCAGCTGTAGAAACATCAAGCAAAATGGCAATCATAATGGGAAAACGTAATTTTTGGTTAATCAAAGGTATGTTTTTCAATTCAATCTTTTATGTTTTTATTGTCCCTGCTTATGAGCTTATGTTGTTTGTATGATTCTTTCTTAACATGTTCGAAATATGCACTATATCTTATGAGCTGTGGCGCTGATTGTGTTTTTTGGTTTATTGTATTTTGGATTACGCTTTATTTTTGTGGGCTTATCAGCTTATTGAGATTTGGCGAATTGCAATAAGCCTTTTTTTTGGCTTACAATTGAGCTCATGGCTTGGATAAGCCATAAGGTTAAGTGGATAAGCTGATAAGCAAAAAAAAGTGCTTATGTACTGCTTTATTTTGAATCCCTATTCGTATCACGAGCTTTTGCAAAGTTTTATTTCAGGAGTGTGTGGTTAGCAACACAAAATATGCGTCGGTGTTAGAAATATACATCTTTTGATAAGTCCGAAAAATTGTGTTGCTGATATGCAGGATGTTTGGATGCGTCACGGTGATCAGGCGCTTAAGATGCCGAATGGGTTTGAAGATGTTGTGGACAAGTGAACAGGGTACGGTTGAGCTGTAGGAGTGAGGAGTGCGCGGGAGCAGTTTTATGAAGTTGTATGTAGAAATGCCATTTAAGGGCAATTGGATATTAACTTACCAAAAGCCGCCGGGGATAAAGAAACGACTCATCGTTACGGAGTCACACCTTCAAGTTACACATGTTATTTCAAATTACTGCATTTTGACCCATTTTGTCACATGTAATATTTCACATTGAACACTGACTTGAGAACTTGAAATGGCAGGTTGCCTGTCCCAAAGCTCGGGAATGTTGTTGGTTCGCCTCGCGCTGGAAATAACCGGAACTGAAATCCACAGCCCTCAAAATTCTGTCTGGGAGATTTTTGATACCAATTTGGGGCTTTTTTTTGTTTTTTAATGCGCTCGCGGCGCTGTTTATACGAGATGTATATTTTTGTTTTACTTTCTTTGGTATTTATAAAACAACGCTTCGTCTATTTTCGCCGCACTCGTCTCACACTCCAACTTGGAAAGAGAGCTTGAAAAACCTCGATCATGAGTTGCGTAACTACTTTACACTTATTCACACGAAAAAACTAAAGGTGGGTGCATTTTATTTACTTTTTTGGGCAACCATGGTTTCTGACTCTCATCTTATTATGAGTATTTTTTTTGCAGGCTATAATAAAACCGCAATATGTGGACGATATTAGTAAAAAAGCAAATGATATGATTGTTGGACGAATAATTGAACAAGAAGATGAGAGAGATGTCAAGGCAGAAGTTTGTGTGCATCTTGAGTTGAATTAGCTTTTAGATCGTAAAGTTGGAGAGTTATCTGGTGGAGAGCTTCAGAGGTTTGCGATTGTTGTCTGTGTTGTGCAAGACGCACAAATGTATATGTTTGATGAGCCTTCAAGTTATCTTGATATCAAACAAAGGCTTAAAGCTGCCCAAGTTATCCGATCCTTGCTTACACCTAAAAGGTTATACCGTTATGTGTTGACCCATTCTGCTCTCGTAAGATTATTTATGATGATACGACACATATCTAACATTTTATTCTTCACGAATTGACATTTAAATTTGCAGATATGTGATAGTCGTAGAGCACGATTTAAGTGTGCTCGATTACTTGCTGCCTCTATGGGAACCCTGGTGCATATGGTGTTGTGACTGTACCCTACACTGTTAAAACAAGGAATAATGTTCTTTTTAGATTGGATATTGCTCCCATAGAAAAACCCTTGTTTTCGTTAAAGAGCCCTCTTACGTTTAAGGTTGAGTGTTCACTAGCGTCGCTCTCTCTCGCGATCTCGCTTCACCACTCCGCTCTCGCATTCATCTATGTTTTGAACTGAATTGGCACGTTTTTCCTTTTAATCTCTATGGCTCTATGGAAAATATATACACTGCAGGATGATACACTTTGACCTCTTGTAGATGCGACGCAGACTTACAAGCTTGTCACGCTCCCGCTACGCCCCCAACCTACCTAAGTAAGCAATAGATCTCACTCATAGTGTAGTGTGTGAGCGCGCCTCATATCCTTATCATCACATAGCCCCGAGAGGATATCTCTCCCCCCCCAATCCACTCTCCCCGACTCCAGCGCCCCCCCGAGACACGGCCCCCCGGCGTCCTATCCCATCTCGACGCGCTCCCTGGTCGCCCCTCGCCTCTTCGCATACCGTTTCGTGGATTTATAGTATAATGCCTTGAGTTGAAAAGGAAACCTGGGCAAGAACTTTTATCCAGATGCTGGCGACATCAATTTAAAGACTTTCAACCGGTGTTTTTGACCATTTTTTCTTTATTAATAACCTATTTCTTCTTATTTTACTCCGTTTGAACGTTATCGAGGAACACAATTTCTTATGTACGGCATTAAACCTAATCGGAACTAACCATTCATCAAACCCTGTAGGCCGCTGAAATGAAGGAAACGTTTAAGGTTTCTTACAAGCGCCAAAGGATTTTCACCAACTCCGATGGTTTAGTCAGAAGTTGGTTAAATAAAAGCATTTCCTGACATTCATGGTGTGGTGAATTGCAAAGAGTTGCATTTATGCATATGCTTGGGCAAGGTTAGTCCTTATTTTTGTACATTTTTTTATCGCAACATAATAAATCATATACATCAATTGTTTGTTTACTTCTGTTTCAGCCTGCTGATATCTACCTAATAGACGAACCAAGTGCGTATCTAGATTCTGAATAGCGTATTAATGCTTCAAAAGTTATAAGAAGATTTATACTGTGCAATAAGAAGACTGCATTTGTGGTTGAACCAATACTTTTATTGGCCAATTATATAGCCGATAGAGTCATTGTTTTTGAAAAGAGACTAACACTTCTTAATGGCAACTTATCTAGCCGGGAATGTGGCAATTTCGAGCAGTAATTTGCGATCAACACTTAAGGATGAATAAAAACATCTCTCCTCCTTGGCCACTCTCACTACTGCTCGCACCAGTATGGTCTTATGCTCGCTCGCTCGCCTGTGTGATGATGCCGGTTTAAGGTAAACCTTATCCCACCGGTTACCGCTCACTTTTTCAGGAAAGTATTTCTTTTATTCTATTTAATTATTTTAGCTGTGTTTTTTGTTTGAAATTAAGAGTCTTTTTGTAGAGATAATGTATATGGGATGCGGCCCCGCCGCTTAATAAAATTACGTATCCTCCATCTAATAAATAAACATATAAATCTCACCAACACCTCTAAATAAAAAACCCATATAAACTAAAAATATCAGAACAAACAACCAAACAAAAAAACAACAATCCTAAAAACCACTATTCACACCTTCAAACTCCTCCACATATTACACTCATATTCTCCATCACTACCCCCCAATCCTCAAATTTATATCCATTATCAATATTTCTACAAATAAACCAAAACAAAACATACATTATCTACTCACTCCACCACATAACAAAATCAATACACCCCCTCACCTCCCCCACCCCTCCCCCCCCCCACTTAATACCCACTGTGTGTACCAATCTCCAATACTCAACAAAATGTAAAATATACAATAAAGGTATTTACTAATAAAATCTATAGTCGCACAACTAATCAACAACCATCTCACTCCCAAATATATATAATTTTTCATTCTAATTTCAACAAATAATTATTGTATTCCTCACACGATCCTCTAAGAGACACCTTTGTGAGCATTGCTTAACTCTCTTATAATCAAGGAAATACTGTTTTTTTCACAATACATATAATAAAGCCCAATTACTTTATGCAGGGACTCTCGCTTGCCTAGAGGTGGGTAGAAGGTTAGTATGTATGCATTTTCTGTATATTATATTAAGAGAGATAAACAACCTTCACGTCCCCCCCCCCCACCCCCCCCCGCCTTGCTCCTCTTTATACATGTACATATGTTACTCATGCACACCAACTCTTGTATGTAGATACCTCTCTCCCACACTTTAATTGACTTGTGTATCGGGGTCCTGCCCAGATAATAGTTTTGGGCAAGACCGTAAACTGTATGTAATCGTCATACCACTCGTGATAACTCCTCCGTAAAGCGCTTGAGTCCCGTCTTGCGAACAATTAGGCACGGTTGAACAAGGCCTGAGCAATACGGCTGTGGAATACAAATGCTCTGCTGACGGAGGTAATAATGGCTTCCTCCAAACTGCCAATTCAGTTGGCAGCGTTAAATAAACTGTTTTTTCTAAAAAATCTGATGTGTCCCTTTCTATTGTTAACAGTTCCAGCAACTTATGAGTCTACCCCTTCTTATATCAAGAATCAAAAAAAGACTACCTCAACAATCTTTAGCAATAACAGATATAGAAAACTACTCGGCCGAACTACATGTGCAGGGTCGGTCAATCATCAACGATTTAGGCAACTCCGCTATTGAGATTGGCCAATCCAGTTCTGCCTGCAACGAAGGTAGGTTCTTTTCCTGCATTCTCATGGTCAAATTAATTGCGTATGCTGTTTCTATATCAGACTTGCTAAAGAAAGTTAAAACAAGCTTGCGATGCACACATGAGTTGTGTCTAATTCTTCATTGCGTAATGTTTATATGAAATGTTGATTGCCTTTGGATAAAGTATGCTAACTTAGGAAAAAAATATGCTAGCTTATATACCACATAAGCAAAAGTAGACATCAAAAGAATATACATTACCATATGAAGAATAAAGTTGTGTACATAAGTAATTTTTTCATAGTGTACTTTGATTGATTAATCAACTATATCTACATTCAATGTAGACTAAGTTATAATTTAGCAATGAAATGAATTATTGTTGATGTATGACTTAGAATTGATATTTGATACAAATTTCTTAGAATTGATATTTAATACAAATGTGGGCTTGTGATGATGTAAACATCTAATAAGTAGGTGTTCAGTCTTCTTTTTGGGAGTTAGTTCTGCAGAATGTAGGATATGCGCTCTGCCACTTTCATCAATCATCATTTTTTTATGCTTATAAGTTATAACTATAAACGAAAAATATATACCTGAGCTTTAACTCAATTCACAACTTTTATATTGGAACCGTAAAAAGGATTATTAGATATGTCCTTAATCTTCTCTTAGCCTGGACAACATGACCAATATCACGTGGAGCGCAAGGTTTTAAAGTTCAACTTAAGAACATGACTCATGTACTCTCGACTTTAAAGACTTCCCAGGTCATAGCTATATACATTTCAATTACTAATTAGACAGCTTATGAACGTTTCCAAGTAGTTGAAGAAATAATTTACTTCTCGAAAATCATATGTTAATTTTTTTACTTTCATTTATCACAAACTTGTTTATACAATATAAGTTTTCATCTATAAAGTACTACCAAATACCTTGTACAATCTTTCGCCAACATATATAAAACGAACAAAAAAAGATACATTAAATCTATATTTATAGCAAAATGATGCTTGATCAAAGGCGTACAGATGGCTCTTGGTTTCTTTTGGGACGATCTTGTTCTTAATAGTCAACACTTATGCAATAGATGTCCTCACAACTTTGCTGCAACCATCAAGACAAATCAATTAGGAGCAATCATTTTTAACTCCTTTGTTTGGTGTCATTAAAAAATTATGTTAAGAAAAAAAATGAAAAAAAAAGAAAAAAAATCAATTTTGTTAATTTGTAGAACATGAAAGGTCATTGTTGAAGCTTCTTTAATGCCAATTTTTATCACTGCAATCAAAATAAAATTCCAAACATGATATCTGATAAATACTTCTTCCGTCCCAAAATTATTGTCTCCTATTGACTTTTTAAGTCTTTTTCTTCCAACTTTGACCTTAAATATTTTTGTTTGTGTCATATAATAGTTGATGAAAATTATAACAATGAAAATACATTTAAAAACCAATCAATTCATATAATTTTTATTAAGTATTATATAACATAAACAAAAATATTTAAGGTCAAAGTCGGAAGAAAAAGACTTAAAAAGTCAACAGGGACAATAATTTTGAGACGGACGGAGTAACTATTGTAATTCTAAGCTTCATCATTAAATTACCAGCCATAAAATAGAGATCTACGGGTAAACAAATGGTAATGTGCAGATTTTGAAGCCTTCGTAATGAGTTTATTGTTGATGATTAGACTAAATATATTGATGTGAAGCTCATCAACATGTATAGACACAAGAGGAAGATGAGCACCAAATGAAAATGATTGACAGGAGATCGTGATTCACGATTGTGAAACTATTGAATATTGGGGGCTTGGGTTCATAAGCTTTTGGGAAAAAAATGGGTAAATGTGATGAGCACGTGACTCAATCCTTATATGCCCCTATGTCAAAACATTAATATTATATCAAAAAGGCAAAAAGAGACGGGGAAATGTTTGAGATGTTTATTTCCACAACAAATGGAGTGGAATTCAAAATACAAAGGGACAAGTTCTCGGGAATTTTGATATCTCCACCTTTCTATTTTCTTAGCTTACCAAACAACGGAAATGAAGCTATTTTTATTTCTTTGCTTTCATTAAAGTGTTTGGCATGATTGAATCGTAAAGAATGAAATTGCGAAAAAGAATGGAATGACAAAGGAAAGGAATACCTTGAGAAACGGTTATTGGATTCTAACGTTTGATACCAAGGGAGAATCATACTAAGAGATGTCTTATATCCTTGATTCACTTGTTTGATTCGACTCTAGAATAAAACTATATCGTAATCAAAATGTGACCACTTTCGTATTGATATACTCGGTGTATATTTTTCTCAAACCACCGATTTCATATTTTTCTAAATAGTTACGCTTCATACTTCTTATCATAGTTATGTGCAAAACATTTTTGTAATTTTTAAAGTCAGCTCAATGGACGATTTTGATTAGATTATAAGTGCAGTTATATACATAAGAATTTGCCCTGTTACGATCGTTTTGATATACATTAGCAAGCATCTAATATCATTTTGTTGAGAACGTGGTAAAATGATAGAAATATTAGGATCTAAATTAAAGAGTGTGTGTATTTTATTGAGCTAATTAAAGCTATGATCTGGAACAAATTTTGATGAGATGATCCAGAACTAAGGCATGTGTATTTTATTGAGCTAATTAAAGCTATGATCTGGAACAAATTTTGATGAGATGATCCAGAACTAAGGCCGGTCACTATGGGCCGGACGACCGACTCGGTCGTCGTCGATCGTAGTTGGTCGCCTCCATAGTGGCTAGTCGGTCGCGACCTAGGTCGCCGGCAATCGATTGAAAGATTATTCGTCCTCACGACACCACTCGACCGAGAAAATTAGAAAAAAAAAATAAACAAAATCTTTATTTTAAGGTTTAATAAAAAAAACTTTTATATATTTAAAATTTTAAACCCTTTAACACTATAAATACCCACTTATTTTACCATTTTATACACAATTATATACACTTTCATCCACTTTTTTAAATGGCTTGTTCGCTTCCACATACCGACTCTGAAGTCGAAGCTTTGGTTCAAAAACTAATCGACGAAGATAAGGGTCGTCAGAACGCGATTCTGGATTTAGCGTTGCAGTTTGAAAATTCTTGCACAGCTAAAGACGAACTTAGAAAGGCTTACGAGAAATGTAATGATATTTCACAAGAGAGCCGTGCTTTGATCGACACTTTCTTAAAAGAAGGTCCCGATAAAGATTACGAGCTGAATCTTTCTATGTATGGAAAAGCGACAAAAGTAGAAAAACAAATGGATGCTAAGTTAGTTTGGCTATTGGAAAAATACTATTACCGCTCACAAGAAAGTGTAGGTTGTTCATCATCACATGCTGATTTCTATCTTACTGAGAAAGAGCTACATCAATTAGCTCTAGATGAAGAAGCCTTAAGAGAAACATTAGAAGAACAAACAATGGATGAAAAAGCACGAGAGGAGAAAATTAGGCAAAAACAAGCTGATGATGACGAATTATTTAATACATTTTGGGTGATGAGAATTGATTCAGATTATGAGTCACCAGATTAATAAACTAGAAACCATTTTAGTGTAATGTTGTTTTAATTCAATGTTTTAAATAAAGTATTCTATTTTAAATTCCAACGGATATATTTTCAACTTTTGAATTCCAACGGCTAGTTTTTCGTTATAATTACCCTCATCATCTCCTCATTATATCACACAACTTCTTATCCAACTATCCAGATGGATCCCAATTTCACTAACGAAAATGATCCATAGGAATACAGTCTTGAAAATACATGCATTTTGTACAACTGTAATTAATACCATTTGTCACCGTATGTAATCATTTTAGCATGTGAACACTGACTTGAGAACTTGAAATGCAGGTTGCCTTCCCATAGCTCAGGAATTTGTTTAATGGTTTAGTTGGAAAATCAACTGAACCAGAAATATTCCAGCACGCCTACAAAATTCTGGATCTCGTAGGATTTGATACCAATTTGGGATGCCGTTTTGATGTAATTGTAGTTTATAACGAGTATATTTTGTTACTTCTTGTATTTATAAAAAACGGTAGAGCTTCGTCTCAACGTTTTTTCAAGAAGCTCCCTCCAAAGCTTGGAAAGTAGAGCTCTC
Source organism: Tanacetum coccineum (assembly GCA_026074375.1). Classification (NCBI taxonomy): domain Eukaryota; kingdom Viridiplantae; phylum Streptophyta; class Magnoliopsida; order Asterales; family Asteraceae; genus Tanacetum; species Tanacetum coccineum. The sequence goes on from BQNB010015557.1 coordinate 18,693, forward strand.
AGGAAAAACTAGTCGATCATATGAGTTAGCGTAAAAAACTACTGTATACACGTTATCTCAAACATGGCCTCGGAGGGAACGAAGAAAAACTAAAGCTGAGTGCATTATTGTATTTACTTTTTTGGGCAACATAAGGTTCGCGAACTCTCATCTTATTATGAGTATTTTTTTTGCAGCTATAAATACAAACCAGTAATATTGTGACTAGATATTGTATAAAAAGAAAATGAAATGAATGTCTGGAAAACGAATAACTTGAACTAAGACGAATGAGATAGAGTTGATCAAGGCAAGAAGTTTGTGTGGATCTTGAGTTGAATTAGCTTTTAGATCGTAAAGTTGGAGAGTTATCTGGTGGAGAGCTTCAGAGGTTTGCGATTGTTGTCTGTGGTTGTCAAATAGATCGCACAATGTATATGTTTTGAATGAGCCTTTTTCGAGTTATCTTCATATACAAAACAATAAGGCTAAATTTGCACAGTTTAGCCGATCCTTGCTTACACTAGAAAGGTATATAACCGTTATGTGTTGACTCCATTTCTTAGTAAGTCTAATTATGTGATAGGATACGACACATAATACTAACACTTTTATTTACCCAACGAATAGACCTTTTAAATTAGTCAGATATGTGATAATGCGTAGAGCAACTAACGATTTAGTGTGCTATCTTAAGGTTTCTTATGGTGAGCGATAGTTCTCTAGCTGGCCTCTACTGGGAGATTATACACTCACTAGAAAGTATGCGATTATGGATTGCTTGATCACATTGCAACTGCTGTAAACTGTTATAGATCTAATTTCACGCAAAGATGTTTTCTTTATTTCAACTCACTTACTTCATATCGAGGTTAAAATCATATCTTGTGTATTATATGATTTGTTGAAAGCCAAATTATTGTAAAAGCGTTGAATATGAAATGAGTATCAATTGTCTTTATATCTACGAAAGTAAAGATTGCCTTTGTAGGTAGAGTATCGATGATAAAATATTTGGTCACTAGTTGCCTTTATGGTTAAAGAAGCACCAATGCTGCAATATTCGACGGCTGGTTCAACTTCATGGCTAAATTTATCTTTTTTAGTCCGGTCACTACAAGGAACCATCAACTACTTTCATTTTTCCTGTCAAATCAACTTTCTTTACGACCACCAACAAACGGTTTTTTACTACAAGACGACCTACACTAAAATAAACATACCCCACAAAAATATATTTTAATTAAGTAAACACACACACAAAACACAATCGACCTAAATGTCCAAAAGGTCGACCTCGACATTGAACCCACTACAATGGCGACCTTCAGCGACCGACCACGACCGATTGGTCGACCGACCTTGTAGTGCCCAGCCTTACTCCTATGTTGATGGTTCATTGTTTCTATTCTTTATTTTAGAAAGGGAGGTCATACCTCTTGGTCTTTGTAAATTAGTCGGTTAAAAAGTCAACAAATTGGGTTGTATGTTCATATAAGTGTGAATTTTCAATACACGCCATGTTAAGTTAAGTTTGATCACACAACACAAAGATAACCATGTCCATATCAGAAGCTAATAGAACCCTTTTCTGGGTAATCATAATTTCCGACTTAGTGATCGACTAATCTAAGTGGTTTGCACCGTCAAATATACTCGAACTAGATATCCTCAATATTCAGGAGGTTAACATGATCATTTTCACAGTTGTTTGCACCTAGCACAAATCGAATCTGAGACCTTGCAAATTTCAAAATGATAATCACTAGTATTTTTGCCAATTAGGCCACTGGATTGGTTAGCCAACAAAATTTTGGAATTGAAAGGAACACTATTGAATTATATAGATTGAAAAAAGTATAAGATATGGATATTTGTTCGTGCTCCTAATTTGATGGCAAGTTATTTAGAGCTCTAGGTACGATGACCTCGAAAGTCTGTGTTATTCACTCTTTGCCAGCACGACACAGAGAACAATATCAAACGACATCTTACCGACACTTATAAGACTGGAAACTGGACTCACTAAAACACACCAAAAACACACTCAAACACACACTAAAAAGTAGCTTCGTCGCCCACCATGATACTAAGGTATGGTGTGGGATGATGTTTAGTGTCATCCGATCCGTCGACATTGAGGATGACATTGTGAATAGAGAAGATAGTGGAAATACTAAACGCGAAAAAGGGGTTAAAGATGCACAATGTGTGCGTTGAATCGGGGTTCTCTAGGCTTAGTTGTGAATGTGGGCGACCAACGTAAAGGCTTTCACCTAGTAATAGAACATGAAAGTGCTAGCATGTGACGCCGTTTTTGAAGTTATTGAAAGTGTTTATATCTTTATAATAATGCTGAAGTTTTTTAATCCATTACCTTTTTTTTGTTATTCGAATACGAAAAAAACGCCACATGGATCACTTAGTGAGCTCGTAAACACTAGACTCGCACAGACTACACCCGCAAGACTCAATACTCATAGAGCCTCGGCAAAAATCTAGTCTTCACGTCTTAAGGCGAGCTGCTGGTGGCCTAAAAAGCAGCAGCTTGCAGGATTCGAACTTGAAGCATCGTTAAGGATTACCGACCACCCTAGGGGGTGTTTGTTTCGGCTTCATACGTGGGCTAATTTCGGTATATGATCTTATATAAGTTTATCATATCGTAATGAACATATATAAGTCCCCAAGTCTCAAAATAAGCCGGAAATTTAAGGCTTATGAAATATAAGTTGAAATCAAATAAGCTCATAAGCCCACATATAAGCTGAAACAAACACCCCCAAATGTCAGCTTGCCAAACACAAATTAAAAGTGAACTTTTCTACGTACACACTACAGTATTTTAACCAAAAAGAGATATGAGGTTACTAAAGTGAGTGGTCTATGCATGTGAGGGAAATAAAAAGTCATGATTAGCCGCACCATTATCCTCTAATCATCATTACGCATGATAATTACTCTCTTCGCTCCAAATGGACAAAAAAAAGTACTTTAACAACAAGAATACATGAGATAAAAACTTGTATCGTTTAATTTTAAAACATCTAAAGTACGTACGTTTAAAATCAGTAATATAGTAGCGTACTCGATCTAATATATAACTGTGTTAAAATCAAACAGAAGTAACTTACGTTTTAACTCACATAAAATATAAAACTTCAGTGATTCTCGCAATGGTAAACTAGAGGGGAGGACACGCACCGTAAAACATGTTCAAATCATCTCCTCGTGTCTCTTTAATCACGATGTCATGCGATTTACCTCTCTCTTGTTGTAACCTCTGACGGAACTAGAAGGTTCCCACAGTTTCACATGGCACCGATGAAATTTCAATTGGCAGTGTTATTTTTTCTAAGAAAACTTTGATTCTGTTAAAAGGCGCCCGGTCTTAAAAACTTGCGTCTATTATTATTGTTTGAATTTTTTGTGCACCTGGTCATTTTGATTCCGTCTTTGGAAAACTGGTTTCTTTTTCTTTTATTTAATTGGATTAGAAATTCATTTTATTTCTAATTATGATAAACACAATGCTCAAAGACAAGCTACAGTTGTAGTATAAATATAACACCAACGTACAATAGAGAGTCTTCATTAGCTCCAACACATGCTCTTGATCTTTAGTGAATCAAACATGTCTTTCAAGAATGTTTTGATAGCATTCATTGCTCCTCTTCCTTCAATCTTCTTTCCTTTTTGTGGAATTGGTGCTATAAACACCCTCTCATCTTAGCTAACATCCTCTTCTTTCTCAACATCGATGTCGGTTTTTGGCTCATTAGTCTCCTTCAATGTAGCAATTGGGTACACTTTCTAATCTATGTTTGATTCTTCTTCATTCGTTATCGTTCTTTAATATATAATATATCTGACCAAGTGACAAGACCTTTAGCGATACCATATATGCTCATGTGCGAGTGAGTATTACTTATAAAACATTATGTTTTCTAGTATGCGAATGCACCAAATGTAGCACACTATCAAAGTTTGTCATTGTATACACAAAGAAATTCATTGTATATAACATGCTTAAATATGTTGTTGATGTTGTACGCAAGGACGGAACTTAATGGGGACCGAGAAGGGTTCCGGCCCCTCTAAAATTTTCAGCCACAAGTACAGTTTTTATCTTATACTTTGTAGTGCTAAGCATTATTAGTACAAATGTTATAAGAAAATGTAAATTACCCTCCTAAAACAAATACATTATAGTTTGGCCCTCCAACAATATTTGTCAAGTTCCGTCCCTGATTGTACGTAAAATAATAATATTTCATAAACTGTGACATAATCGCGTACAATTAATTCTATTAAAATGAAAGTATGACAGGATGGATTAAAACAAAGTTTGTTATATCCGAACACAAAATGTAAAATTATATGCATCTAATGGTTTTTTTATTTTGCTGTTTGTTGATTTTTTACGCAGATGATAGATTTATATTGGACTGTGATTCCGGTGATGTTGGTGCATTACTTTGGGAGTCACCCTGCTGCGGAATATAACTCATGGCGGTCAATGGTGGTGGTGTTTTTGACATGGGTTTGGGCTATCACATTGACACACAACTACTTGCGCCGTGAGAAATGGCAATGTGGCGATTGGAGGTTCACCGATATGGCTAAACAACATGGCCCAAACTGGTGGTGGGTTTCATTCTTCGGTGTTTACCTCATTCAGCAGGTAAATCTCCATTTCATTTCAAATAGTAGTATGGTAACAAGTCAAAACAATAAAACGATACAAAATTTACCAAAATAAAAATATCATAAATGATTTTTTTTTCTCAGATTTTAAATAAAGTCCGTGTTTACTAAATTATTTCCGATTGTCAAAACAGATATTTCTCTTCGGGGTATGTCTACCTCTATATATCGTTCATTCGGTCAACAAGCCATTGAACATATGGGATGTAATCGCATTAGTCATATGCATTTCCGGCATCGTCTACGCCTACATAGCCGACACTCAACTTCACACATTTGTGAGCAAGAACGAGAAACTGAAAGAGGAAGGAAAGGCCATGGTGCCTAATCTTGATGAAGGCTTGTGGTACTATTCTAGGCACCCAAACTACTTTGGTGAGCAATTATGGTGGTGGGGACTTGCCATCTTTGGTTGGAGCCTAGGGGGCACTTGGGTCTTTGTTGGTGCACTCATAAACACCTTGTGTTTGGCTTATGTGACTACACTTGTGGAGAAAAGGATGCTCAAACAAGAGTATAGGGTCCAAGCTTACAAAATGTATCAAAAGACTACATCTATTTGGGTACCTTGGTTTAAACCAACCCCAATCCAATTAATGCTGAAAGATTCAAATAATTTTTTGTTTAACTTGTTGGGTGTGTTTGTTCTTTATTGTCTCTATATCATGGTAAATCGCCTGTTATTTTATTTTTACTTATTATTTGTGAAGAAAAGATGGTAAGAAATCACTATTAAAATATTTTGACATGAAACATAATGTGCATTTTGTATACAGTTATGTGATGCAATCGTCTAGTGTAAGATTTACATACCTTTGCTTCTGATTTTGTTTTTTACCTTGGCATGTAAGTTTGCTGTGAGATATTTAGTATATGAGGGTGTGGAGTTTCAGGTCAACAGGTTCAACAAACAGTGTTAGGGGACTTTATATCATCGAATCCCAATCCTTGCTTATATTTACATGTTTATATATCATTCTTAGATCGGGATAGACGATCTTATGTTTAAAGCTTAGGCGTTGGTGTATACAGCATGGATGTTGCTTGATTCTTCACCAACTCCCAAGCCATCGCCACATGCCTATCTTCAGTGAGAGTTGCCCCAACAGCAAATCGAATAAAGTAAACTCCTCCAACCACTGAGTGTGTCATGTAAGCACACCCTGTTGCATTAACTGATTCCAACAATTTCTCGTTAAATTCATTTGCTTCAGGGTCATAGTCATATTTCTTGCCAATAGGGACAAACTCGGAAACAAACCACATAGAAGTATCTAGGCACGATAATCTCAAACCTTTTGTCCAGGGTCACGAGCTCTTCAAAATCTTTAGCCATTTTTACATGCTTTCTTATGACTTCCCTCAAACCAGTCGCCCCATAGCTCCTTAGCAGCATCCACAACTTACTTCTAGGCTTGACTCGTGTAATGATATCTGCATCTTTGTAGTCCACAACATGCCCTGAATCAGTTGCTTTGTTTTTCAAATATTCTGAGTTTGTGGTCAGAGGTTTGGTAAGAACATATTTGTCTTTCACCCAAAGGCAGCAACATGCCAGATTTGTTAGCAGCCATATGTGTGCATTAAAACTGAAGGAGCTTGCACCCTCTATACCGTTAAGGAAGTGACGGAACTCTGGGCAGATACAAGCACTTCCAGCATATGCAGCATCCACGTGGACCCACATATTATAAGCGCTTGCCACCTCAGTCAACGGTCCTAGTGGGTCCACAGCTGTTGTCGATGTTGTCCCAACAGTAGCACATAAATACATTGGAACTAGACCAACCTCAACATCTCTTTTAATCATCTCGTCGAGTGACTGTGGAGATAGTTGGAAGTTTGTCGATTTTGATGTTAGAACATGTCGAATATTCTTGGGATTGATACCAACAATTTTCACCGACTTCTGGAAAGAAAAATGTGTCTGATCAGAACAATAGACAACAAGCTTCTCCGCGTAATCTCTTCCAATCTGATCAAGTATCTTCTCTTTCGCTGCAAGAAGCGTGCAAACAAAAGCCTCACACGTCGTGCTATGCAAAACACCACCACCACTGTCGCTTGAGAATGAAAAAGACTTTGGAAGCTGGAGTAGTTTTGACAGCCATTCCATGACAACAATCTATAGCTCGGTCGCAGCTGGAGAAGATTCCCAATTAAATTCTACAACACTAAATCCGTTCATAAGCATTTCACCGACAAAGCTAGCAGTGCTTCCGCTCGATGCAAAGTGTGCAAAGAAGTTTGGACTCTGCCAATGTGTTATGCCTGGAATAATGTTCCTGTGTACATCTTTGAGTATAGTCTCAATCGACTCAGGTTGCATTGGTGCATGATCGGGCAAACTTTCTAGTAGATAACCTGGATTTACTTGGCTTCGAACAGGATAATTTTCGATATTTTGGAAATAATCAGCAAGAAAGTCTATGATCATATGACTCATTCTCCTTAATTCTTTTGGTTCTAAAGGGTTCATGGTACTGCTTTTGATACTCCCAAGGAGATAACTGAAGGTGTATTTATAGTAACAGGTCTTTGATCTACACCAAGTAAACTACCAACTAAGAGGTTATGAATTCAATATCAAAGAAAAAGAAGTGTATTTGGTATTGAATTTTGTTTACATGCCTATTTATAGCAATAGTGACCTCAAGAGTTAGCTAGTATATACAAGTTGAGACAAATAAAGAGTCAAGGTGTCAAAGAGACTAGATGTATCGAGTGATGTTTTATTAGGCATAATCGATAAACAGTGACTGGCAAAGGCACCAATCTTTTTTGGAGGAGATTCAGCGTCATGATAAAAGCTATCGAATCTATAAAGAAAAAAGCTCGTCCATAGTTTAAGAAAATAGATATTTGGTGGTTGTTAAGCTGGCATTTTGCATCAGATCACAAGTTTTTTTCTAAGGACAGTCTTCAGGATGTGGTCTAAGGGTATGGTTAGGAGAGTTGTTTCACTAAATTTGTTTATTAGAAAATAATTTATCCAATAATAATCAAGTCCTAATAATGTATTCACCTTTTCCCGGATGGTCTCCGCTTTTCTTCGGGATTATTGCCGCAGAGGCGGAAGGGATGGGGTGGCTAACGGGTGCTAGACCTCTCCCAGCTAGCCCACTAGATACAACCTGAATGCCCCCTTTTTTTAAAGAAAATTAAGAGTAAAGTTCAAAAATCATCCATGTGGTTTGTCAAAAAACCGTCTCACATCCCTCGTTAATACTTCGCCTAACACACATCCCGCCGTTAGTAAATTGGGGCACCGTGCATCCCTGAGGACTAACGGTGCAATGCTTTTTTCCGTTAAGTATTAACGAGGGTCTGAAAGAAGGGTGGTGTTGTCTTTTTGTTGCCACATGGATGTATCGTGAACCTTTGTTTTTTTTAAAAAAATTATTGTTTGTTTTCTTTAATTTTGTTAAAAAAAATTACGTTTATAATATTATAATTAGTAAAAAAAATTAATTTTTTTTACAATTTTTTTAAAAAAAATCGCACTTTTTAAAATCTTAATTTTTTGAAAAAAATTTGAATTTTTTTACGCACTTTTTAAATTTCAAAAAAAATAATTTTTTACGTTATTATTCGTGAAAAAATTAAAAAAAAATTTACAAAACTTTTAAAAAAAATCGTAATCTTAAAAATCTTAGTTTTGTAAAAAAAAATTAAAAATTCTCGCATTTTTTAAAATCTTAGTTTTTAAAATGTAAAAAAGTGCGAAATTAAAAAAAAACTTTAATGTGTGAAGTTTTTTAAAAAAAATTTAAATGTTTTGTAAAAAAATAAAAAGTTTTAAAAAGTACGATTTCGGCTCGATTATTTTTAAAAAGTTTTAAAAAAATTTAAAAATTTTGCACTTATTTACAAAACTTTTATAAAAAATTTTGTACCTTTGAGGAGGAATTACTAGGGTTCATCCATGAATTAGAAACCTAACTTTTTCACCAAGGATCATCAAAGCTTGGTCTCCTCTTTTCCCTCTTCAAAACACACGACACAAAACGCTCTCCTGGAACCTTATGGAATAATGAGGGAAGTATCTAGACATGTGTTGGTAATAGTGTGGCCTATTAACACAATTGGTCCCTTAAGTCTCTTTCTTTCTCATTTGGCCACATTATCTTATATAACATATTTATCATTTTGACAACTCAAGTCCTTTAAGTACATTCCTTTCATAAATGAGACACATTATATTTTCTACTTTCATTTTACATATAGATTGACTTATAGTTTGACTATCGGATTTGACTAACCAATCATGTAACGTCTTTCAGCTTATAAAAGTCATAGTCAAACTATTACAATGGCATTTTCGTAAATATATACTTAACACCCGGTTTTGGGGTGTTACAAATTTTTTTACCATGGTTTGTTGTCTATGTGTTATTCTGCTTGCAGGTAAAACTTTCAAGTTGCCTATCGAATTAACTCATGTGTAGATGGTGTGAATAAAAAAAACATACTACGCTGGTAACATTTCCGACACCGACTAAAACAGTGTCATTTTACACCATGAGACCAAAAAAATAATTCGCAAAAAAAATAAAATTTTAAACCCCCGCAACACACGCGAAGACCATAAAAAAAAAAACTATCTACAACAGTCGATACTGAAAAGTACAATCCCACTATTACATATGAGGTACCTGTGGACAAAAATAATCTAGCACAAAATTAAAGGAAAAACAAAAAAGAATTAATGACACGAAGGTCGAATACACCAACAACTTAAGACGAAAAATTGGGGCCCCGCAGTAACGCGCAGGAAAAAATAAACTTACACTATTAAACATAAAAAAAACGCGCGAAAAAACAAAAAAAATAAAATAAAAAATTAACGGCCCGCAATAACGCGCGAAAATTAACCCCGCTACACGCGACGACATCTTATCTTAAGCTTGTTATCTTATATAACATATTTATCATTTTGACAACTCAAGTCCTTTAAGTACATTCCTTTTATTATGTTTGTGCAATATTCAGGTATGGTAATCTACTGTTGTGTAATATGAAGGTTAAATTATCTTGTGAGATATTTAAGTATCAAACACTTTATCAATTAAGTTGCCATATAAGTGTGAAACACTTTTAAGTCAACTGGCAAACAACTTCATAAACCATTTATACATAAATCATGAAGCCGCATAAATAACACGTTCAATATGTATTTTAATTTTTATCAATTATGTTTTAGTGTAAAAAAATATCACTTAGATAAAAATATCTCTTAAATAACTATGTATTTTTATTTTTCTATCAATTATGTTTTAGTATATAAAAATATCGCTTAGATAAAAACACAACTTTTATCAAAATAAATTTATTATCAATTACAAAAAATCTTATATAAAACATATTTTTTTTCGTATAAAAGTTATGGGTGAGCTGAAAAACCGAAAAATCTAAACCAAAAAAAAATGGAACCAAAAATAACCTACCGAAATTAAAACAATGGTTCCTTTTTTTGTTTTTCAAAAATAAAAAGCTTCGGTTTGTTTACTATTCATACATCTAAATTTAATTTTTTATATTATACAATTCCAGTTGATGATAGGATGCATCACATATGCCTATTGTCGGGTCATTCATAACATTTTGGTGAAAGGAGTGATACTATCTATAAGAGATTTAAATCGACTCTTGATAAGCTTCTTTGTACATGTCACAAATCGATCTATTATATAAACTTTGTCAACGGTTTCGCAAGACCCTGTGAATTAAATGCCATTTTTTATGTTTTTATTATATTATTTACTATTTTCCAAACGGATATGTTCTCAAATTTATATACCATACAAAAATCCAATATCTTCTATAGCGTTGTAATAATGTATATATCCTAAGTTATTATTAACATTCTCTATTCACATGGATAAATATTAATTTATTTACGTAATATCACAAATCAATCTCTTATACAAATATTGTCACGGTTTGTTAAGGCCCCGTGAATTTCACGGGTCAATAAACTAGTTATATATACTTTCCACTTCATCTAAGATACTTTGAATATGTCATACAGTGCCTCAACAACTCAATGTAAAACATTTGCTTTCCTATTCCTGTCTTTGCATCCCGTGCATTTTCAACTTTTCATCAACTTTGTTGCTTCTAATGGTTGGTAATCAGTCTTATAATTTATTACAGCTCAATCAATACAGAATAAAATCAAAAGCATATTTATATATCCAAACCTTTAAAACTCATTATTGCAATTTGAAGTTACTATAATCAGTTGCTTAATTCCTAAATGAAAATCTAAATACCTATTAAATAATATCAGACATAATATAGTTACTATATTATGCGCAATTTGGTTTTCAACTTTTGCAAATAAGTGTGCTACTAACACTAGTACAATATACCTAAACGACATCTTTTTTAGGTTCAACACAACAAATTAGAACATTGTAAGTTTGTAACTATTAATTATGTGCAAGTTATTGAATTGCGAACAACTCTCTTGGAAATCGAGGGTTTCATCTGATTTGAGTTTATGTGTCGGTGCAAACCACTTGGATTAGTCGTTCAGAAAATCGGAAACCATGTTTACCTCCCAAAAAAAGTCTCTATTAGCTTCTCATATCGACATCTTTCTCTTATCTGATCAACTTGACTTGACATGGCACGTATTGAAAAGTTACACACTTTGAGTATGGCGTATGCAAACATATGACCAATTTGTCTGACTCGCGTTCTCTGTTATATCCATACACGCTCTTCTTGTTTCTTTATGGCAACAACAATTTTTGACTTTTTGGCCAACTAATCCACAAAGTTAGAACTCCCCGCCGCTTCATATAATTTTAAAAGCTTCAAAGAAAAACACACTAAAGTTAATTGTTTTATCACCGCTGTAAACTGTCTATACATCTAATTTCACGCAAAGATGTTTTCTTGATTTCAACTCACTTACTTCATATCACTCGTGTATTATATGATTTGTTGAAAGCCAAATTATTGTAAAAGCGTTGAATACGAAATGAGTATTAAGTGTCTTTATATCTACGAAAGTAAAGATTGCCTTTGTAGGCAAAGTGTCGATTATAAAATATTTGGTCGTTAGCTGCCGAGCTTTATGGTTAAAGAAGCACCCATGCTGCAATATTCGACGGCTGGTTCAACTTTATGCCTAAATTTACATTTTTTACTCCTATGTTGATAGGTTCACATTTTCTATTCTTTGGATAGTCTTTACCTGTTGGACCGTCGATTGGATCAGACCGAGAAATCAGACAGAATATATTTCGGTTCGGTCTTCGGTCCATGTTTTTCCTTAAATTTAGCCTTCGGTCCGATCCCGTCCGGTTCGGTCTTACAAAAAACACGGCGGTTATACTTTGTTGGACCGGTCCGGACCGGAGACCGAACCAGACAGTCCTCGGTCCGGCGTTTTAGACAAAGTCGGATTCGGCCCGATCCGGTCTTGGCCGGTCCGCTCCAGTTTTCGGATCGATCACCCTTAGTTTTGAGTATGTGAAGTGGTGAGTTTTAACTAGTGTTTGCAAAACAAGACATACAAGACCGATTAATCGTCATCTAGGCACTACTGGCCACCAACCTTGTCGATTTATGTAAATCGGTCGATCAAATAGGTCAACCGTAGTCAATGGAGGTCAAACTTGTCGAAAAACAGCAAATCTTGTCGAAAATACCCAAAACTCACTATAAACTTGTTTCAATCACTTAAAACAGTAACAAGATGTTTTTGAAAACAAATCTTGCTGAAATCATCCAAAACTCTTTGTAGATATCCGAAACCCGTCGGAAGTACTCAAAACTTTCCGAAAGCCAATCCGATTAATCCCGCCTGAACAAATTACAAGATACAAAAGGTCAATTGCCAAACTATCGATTCACGTTTTTTGCAACATTTAACTTTGTGGATTAGCTGGCTTTGCCTCTTCATTTGGGCCCCACTGCTGCCACCTCAGCGCCACCTCATTTCAACACAACACAAAAAAACACCCCTTCACTCATGACATTTCTTCTCCTCTTCATTTGGGCCCCAGCCCCCCCCCCACACACAATTTATTTTCTTTTTTTCCATTTTTCACACAAATAAAATTCATTTCATAAAAGAAAATTACAAATACAAATAAAAATACAATACGAAAATAAAAAAAAACAATACGAAAATAAAAAAAACAATACAAAAATAAAAATAAACTACGAAATAAAAATACAATACTATAAAAAAAATTAAAATACAATGCGAAAATTATAACTGATATATTCCCATTAATTGTTGCTTGTTTGTTTATTATAGTGTCTTCTTTGGTTCAGGCAAAGAGTCGCATCATCGTAGAAACTCAACTCTTTTAGTCTCCGTTGCCGACTGGTTCTTAATTTTCTTTGCTCGTACGCCGATTATACCGTGCTTGGATCTTCTGGCGTAAACTCCTCGTATTAAAACTCCTATCAAAAGACCACGAACCACTACCCGCGCTGCTCTCCAGATGTTCTGACATTGATCTTCCCTGACGTTGTACACGTTTTACCCGTGGTCGCGAGGCCGAGCATCTGGACCGAAATATTTCCGTGTGATCCTCCGAACAAAAGTGAACGCAGGTCCATTTTTGGGTGATTTTTGAGCACCCTCCAACCCTTTCGGAGCAAACTTTTCCCCTTATACAAGCCAAATATTCGGCCTTCGCACATCCAAAACAACACCGTCAGTTTCACCGCTTTTTTACGAGTTATCATTTGTAAATAGCGTGAACTTTGACAATCGGGTCATCCGATTCCATTTCCCCGTTATCATATTCATGGTACGAAAAACGGCCAATGGTACTTTTGTTGAAACGTAATGAATCTGCCCCCAAAAAGCATTCATCGTTTCGGTCATTCCGATATCACTGTTCTCAGGAAACTCCGACCCAAACCTCGCACAAAACTTCTCCTCGTCACTGTGTCCAACGCCTTAAGTTTGAGTCGGAGCTGTCGTCGTCATCACAACCAACTTCTTCATATTCGATGTTGTCGTCGTCGCGGACAAATCAACCGCGGGGAAGGAGATTTTTTTTGCCATTCTTTTCCATTTTCGACGGGTTTCTTTTTGTGGTGGTTTGTGGTTGTGGTACCTTGAATTGTGTTTCGGTGGATGCATATTGGGTTTGTAAAATTTGAAAATTGGTGTTTGAGTTGCGCTTGTTGAAACGCTTGTTTGTGTTGAAAAAGATTTGTACGGTGTCATGGAAAGATATTATGGACAAAAGGGAATGGACCGGATGGGAAATTGGCCGGAATGGGAATTGGGAAGAAGCTCCCGATATAGTTTTTGAAGATGGCGTCGACGTTCGAGATGACGATTGATTCGAAAGTTAGTTGTGCCAAGGAGCTGCGAGAAGTTGAGATTATGAACCCGTCAATTGGGATACTGAGACATTTTTTTTAATGTAGGATGAAAGATTGAAGATTGAATGTATTTGAGGTGTGTTAAAATGATAAAAGTGTAGATATATATTAGATTTTAAAAATTAATTTTAATAAAAAAATTTTTTTTAATGTAACCGTTGGCCAACGGTTTGAATTTGAGGGGGGGCCCACTTTTTCAAACGTTATGCTTATTTCGTTTTGTGGCGAATTGGCCGGTGAAGAGGGGGGGTGTGGTGGCGAGGTCCGGCGAGGGGCGGCGAGGGGCCAACTCACCATCGGCGAACCCCTTTCGCCGTTACACCGTTCCCTCTAATAATGTTCATATACACTAATACACCATACTTAAAGCGTGTAAATTTTAGTAAGCCCCATGTCAAGTTAAGTTGATTAGACAACACAAATATACCGATATTAAAAGCTAAGAGAACTATTTTTTTAGCCATTGTTTATATCTTTTTGATCGACTTTGCGCTGTTACACGAACTCGAACGAGATAAAAACATACACACACACACACCCACACACAAACTAATAAGTAGTGTCGTCTAAATAACGCTCTCAACGGCCATGACACTAAGGTGGGGTGTGGGATGATGTTGAGTGTCATCCATTGACATTAAGGATGATATCGTGTGCTTTTTTGAAATCAAATTCGGTAAATATAGAAGACATAGGATGATACAAAACGCAAAAAATAGGCTAAAGATGCAGAGGGGTCTTAGAGGGACGTGTATGTGATTCAACTTAAAAATGAGCCATATTTTTATTAGTTTTGCATATAAATATGTATAATATTTATATGAGCTATATAATTCAAATTTATATGCAAATTTTTTTTTGTTACAAGTCTAGTGGTATCTTTTTGTTATTATTGTATAAGACCACCAACACGAAAGATGACCCTGTGTACAATGTGTGTGTTGATTCGGGGTTCTCTAGGCTTAGTTGTGAATGTGGGGGACCAACATAAAGGCTTTCACCTAGTAATACAACATGAATGTGCTAGCATGTGATGCCGTTTTTAAAGTTAATGAAATATCACTGTATCAGCCACATCTAATTATGTTTATATCTATATTTAAGTATCATTGTATCAGTCACTATATCGTGACAAATGTCAGAATGAACGGTTTGGATGCATAAAGATAATAAATGGAGAAAAAATATATAATATTATTATATGCAAGAATAAAATGTAAAAGGATATGGCAAAACTCTAAATTTAATCTATAAAAGAAACGTCCCATAGATCACTTAGTTAGCTGGTAAACACTAGACTCGCACAGACTACACCCGCAAGATGTTTGGTAGGAGTGAATACTAAAATTGTTTGTAAAATATTTTTGTATTTTTAACCCTCATGGTATGCAAATTGTTACGACATCTTGTCTACTAATCCTCGAGATGTTTGGTAGGAATGAATGGAAAAGGTAAGAAAAGAAATCGAAGGGTATTAAGCTGTTCGTATGCGTTTGAGAATGAATATAGAGAATGAATATGTGATTATCTTTCTTGGTTTTTCATTCTTTAAAAAAAAGATAGAGAAAGGTGAGAATCGGTATAGATAGGCTTACTCCATTCTCGTTGATTCCCCAAATATATCAGATGTGTTATTTGAGATACTTATTCCGTTTTATTTTTATTGTCCACGTTTCCTTTTTGGGATATCTCAATTTAATTGTCCACTACTAAAAATAGATAGGGAAGTTTGATCAAGTTTACTATATTACCTTTGTTTAAGTTTAACATTATAAACTTTAAAGAAGACTTAAATTAATTAGTCAAGGGTAAAACTGTCTTTCGGTCAAAAAGTAAGAAAGAAAAAGCAGTAATAAATGCACTTTTCTTAAACTGTATGTTTTTTGTCGAGGACAATAATTTTGAAACCGAGGGAGTATAAAATAAGAGGTCATGTGCATAGCACATGCCATGAAAAATTGAGGAAAATGTCACAATCCTCCTATCTACGTCTTCTCTCACGTCTTTGGCGATTACAATTAGGCTACCCACTATCGTTGTGGGTCGCGACCTGCCTTTTCCGATGCCACATCAGCTTTCTCTCTCCGGCGACTTACAGGCGACCTAGTGCCACTATGAGGTGACCTTCATTTTTTTAGCCTCAAATTTAAATTTAAATTTAATAAATAAAAACATTACATAAATAATAAAGACATTACATAAATAATAATAAAACATTACATTATAATAAAAGGATTACGTAAATATTAAGGTTAACCACTGCCACTTCCAAGAACTGTATCCTTACGGAAAACCTCAACCACATTTCTCATTGTAATGTTAAGGTAATGCTTTGATGGTTTAGGAGTAAAAACTGAGACATTAGGAAGTATCATAGCAGCTCCCACAGTAATATCATTTGCATAACTACCCACATTAAGGACTTTGTAGTGTACTGTTCCAGGTACTGTACCCGATAGATCTTTCAGAGTCACATTTAAATATCCAAGAGCATTCGAAGTACAAGACTTCACTATTGCAACAACTTGTTCAAGTTTTCCCTTTTTAAGATGGTTTTCGATGTCTCCCAAACATCCAGTTACAGTGCCACCAAATGCAATCACAAAGTTAGTGGCGCTAAACCACGCTCCACTGTTAAAATCATCATCCTCACCCACATCCTCAACAAGTTTCTGCATGTATCCTTGGGTCGACATTAAAGCCCCATCTGAATCAAGAATAAAAACCTTGTCTCTAAGCAGCTTGGCTTGCTGAACAATACCCGCAGGACCGGGTATTATCCTAACTAGATTTGTGGTTAAAGAAGATGGTTCAACATTAGAGTTCTGAATAACACCCGCAGGACCGGGTATTATGGTAACTGGAGTTGGGGTGTATGGAGATGGTTCAACATGTGCGCTACTAGACGAACGTGAAACAGGTGTTAAATGGATATCAGAATCGTCTATATCAAGACTGTATTCCTATGGATCATTTTCGTTAGTGAAATTGGGATCCATCTGGATAGTTGGATAAGAAGTTGTGTGATATAATGAGGAGATGGTGAGGGTAATTATAACGAAAAACTAGCCGTTGGAATTCAAAAGTTGAAAATATAGCCGTTGGAATTTAAAATAGAATACTTTATTTAAAACATTGAATTAAAACAACATTACACTAAAATGGTTTCTAGTTTATTAATCTGGTGACTCATAATCTGAATCAATTCTCATCACCCAAAATGTATTAAATAATTCGTCATCATCAGCTTGTTTTTGCCTAATTTTCTCCTCTCGTGCTTTTTCATCCATTGTTTGTTCTTCTAATGTTTCTCTTAAGGCTTCTTCATCTAGAGCTAATTGATGTAGCTCTTTCTCAGTAAGATAGAAATCAGCATGTGATGATGAACAACCTACACTTTCTTGTGAGCGGTAATAGTATTTTTCCAATAGCCAAACTAACTTAGCATCCATTTGTTTTTCTACTTTTGTCGCTTTTCCATACATAGAAAGATTCAGCTCGTAATTTTTATCGGGACCTTCTTTTAAGAAAGTGTCGATCAAAGCACGGCTCTCTTGTGAAATATCATTACATTTCTCGTAAGCCTTTCTAAGTTCGTCTTTAGCTGTGCAAGAATTTTCAAACTGCAACGCTAAATCCAGAATCGCGTTTTGACGACCCTTATCTTCGTCGATTAGTTTTTGAACCAAAGCTTCGACTTCAGAGTCGATATGTGAAAGCGAACAAGCCATTTAAAAAAGTGGATGAAAGTGTATATAATTGTGTATAAAATGGTAAAATAAGTGGGTATTTATAGTGTTAAAGGGTTTAAAATTTTAAATATATAAAAGTTTTTTTATTAAACCTTAAAATAAAGATTTTGTTAATTTTTTTTTTCTAATTTTCTCGGTCGAGTGGTGTCGTGAGGACGAATAATCTTTCAATCGATTGCCGGCGACCTAGGTCGCGACCGACTAGCCACTATGGAGGCGACCAACTACGATCGACGACGACCGAGTCGGTCGTCCGGCCCATAGTGACCGGCCTTAGTTCTGGATCATCTCATCAAAATTTGTTCCAGATCATAGCTTTAATTAGCTCAATAAAATACACATGCCTTAGTTCTGGATCATCTCATCAAAATTTGTTCCAGATCATAGCTTTAATTAGCTCAATAAAATACACACACTCTTTAATTTAGATCCTAATATTTCTATCATTTTACCACGTTCTCAACAAAATGATATTAGATGCTTGCTAATGTATATCAAAACGATCGTAACAGGGCAAATTCTTATGTATATAACTGCACTTATAATCTAATCAAAATCGTCCATTGAGCTGACTTTAAAAATTACAAAAATGTTTTGCACATAACTATGATAAGAAGTATGAAGCGTAACTATTTAGAAAAATATGAAATCGGTGGTTTGAGAAAAATATACACCGAGTATATCAATACGAAAGTGGTCACATTTTGATTACGATATAGTTTTATTCTAGAGTCGAATCAAACAAGTGAATCAAGGATATAAGACATCTCTTAGTATGATTCTCCCTTGGTATCAAACGTTAGAATCCAATAACCGTTTCTCAAGGTATTCCTTTCCTTTGTCATTCCATTCTTTTTCGCAATTTCATTCTTTACGATTCAATCATGCCAAACACTTTAATGAAAGCAAAGAAATAAAAATAGCTTCATTTCCGTTGTTTGGTAAGCTAAGAAAATAGAAAGGTGGAGATATCAAAATTCCCGAGAACTTGTCCCTTTGTATTTTGAATTCCACTCCATTTGTTGTGGAAATAAACATCTCAAACATTTCCCCGTCTCTTTTTGCCTTTTTGATATAATATTAATGTTTTGACATAGGGGCATATAAGGATTGAGTCACGTGCTCATCACATTTACCCATTTTTTTCCCAAAAGCTTATGAACCCAAGCCCCCAATATTCAATAGTTTCACAATCGTGAATCACGATCTCCTGTCAATCATTTTCATTTGGTGCTCATCTTCCTCTTGTGTCTATACATGTTGATGAGCTTCACATCAATATATTTAGTCTAATCATCAACAATAAACTCATTACGAAGGCTTCAAAATCTGCACATTACCATTTGTTTACCCGTAGATCTCTATTTTATGGCTGGTAATTTAATGATGAAGCTTAGAATTACAATAGTTACTCCGTCCGTCTCAAAATTATTGTCCCTGTTGACTTTTTAAGTCTTTTTCTTCCGACTTTGACCTTAAATATTTTTGTTTATGTTATATAATACTTAATAAAAATTATATGAATTGATTGGTTTTTAAATGTATTTTCATTGTTATAATTTTCATCAACTATTATATGACACAAACAAAAATATTTAAGGTCAAAGTTGGAAGAAAAAGACTTAAAAAGTCAATAGGAGACAATAATTTTGGGACGGAAGAAGTATTTATCAGATATCATGTTTGGAATTTTATTTTGATTGCAGTGATAAAAATTGGCATTAAAGAAGCTTCAACAATGACCTTTCATGTTCTACAAATTAACAAAATTGATTTTTTTTCTTTTTTTTTCATTTTTTTTCTTAACATAATTTTTTAATGACACCAAACAAAGGAGTTAAAAATGATTTTGTCATGTCACAGTTGATATAGTGGGTTGTGATTGTTCAGGTTTTCTAATATTTCACTGCGTTGAGTAACTCATCTCCATATTAATGATCTTTTTTTCAGTGAGTTTTTGCTCCTAATTGATTTGTCTTGATGGTTGCAGCAAAGTTGTGAGGACATCTATTGCATAAGTGTTGACTATTAAGAACAAGATCGTCCCAAAAGAAACCAAGAGCCATCTGTACGCCTTTGATCAAGCATCATTTTGCTATAAATATAGATTTAATGTATCTTTTTTTGTTCGTTTTATATATGTTGGCGAAAGATTGTACAAGGTATTTGGTAGTACTTTATAGATGAAAACTTATATTGTATAAACAAGTTTGTGATAAATGAAAGTAAAAAAATTAACATATGATTTTCGAGAAGTAAATTATTTCTTCAACTACTTGGAAACGTTCATAAGCTGTCTAATTAGTAATTGAAATGTATATAGCTATGACCTGGGAAGTCTTTAAAGTCGAGAGTACATGAGTCATGTTCTTAAGTTGAACTCTAAAACCTTGCGCTCCACGTGATATTGGTCATGTTGTCCAGGCTAAGAGAAGATTAAGGACATATCTAATAATCCTTTTTACGGTTCCAATATAAAAGTTGTGAATGGAGTTAAAGCTCAGGTATATATTTTTCGTTTATAGTTATAACTTATAAGCATAAAAAAATGATGATTGATGAAAGTGGCAGAGCGCATATCCTACATTCTGCAGAACTAACTCCCAAAAAGAAGTCTGAACACCTACTTATTAGATGTTTACATCATCACAAGCCCACATTTGTATTAAATATCAATTCTAAGAAATTTGTATCAAATATCAATTCTAAGTCATACATCAACAATAATTCATTTCATTGCTAAATTATAACTTAGTCTACATTGAATGTAGATATAGTTGATTAATCAATCAAAGTACACTATGAAAAAATTACTTATGTACACAACTTTATTCTTCATATGGTAATGTATATTCTTTTGATGTCTACTTTTGCTTATGTGGTATATAAGCTAGCATATTTTTTTCCTAAGTTAGCATACTTTATCCAAAAGCAATCAACATTTCATATAAACATTACGCAATGAAGAATTAGACACAACTCATGTGTGCATCGCACGGGTGTAAATGCATTGTAGTTATAATAAAAGTATAAAACACGGCATTTTGACCTTGTAAGACAGACAAATAAATATCTACTAATCTATCTATCAAGTGATCTAATAATATTTATCTACTAATATAAAGGAAAAGTCACTTGAAAGTGAAAAGTGAAAACTTAAGTTATTTTTGGTAATGTTGAAGAATTGAACATCTCTCTTTCTCTCTCTCTCTCCCCCCTCTCCCTCTCTCTCCCCCCCCCCTCTCTCTCTCTCTCTCTCCTCCCCCCCTCTCTCTCTCTCTTTCTCTCCCCCCCTCTCTCTCTCTCTCTCTCCCCCCCTCCCCCACCTCTCTCTCTCTCCCCCTCTACTCTCACCCCCCGATCTCCCTCCCTCAACCCCACCCGCTCCCTCTCCTCTTATTCGCCCCCCCTCCCCCAACCACCAACCCCGCACCCCGGACCATCCCCCACCCTAACCGCCTTCTCTCCCACTCTCTCTCTCCCCCCCTCTCTCCTACCTCTCTATCCCATCCCTCCCTCCCCGCCCTCCCTCTCTCTCTCCCTCCCCCCCTCTCTCTCTCTCTCTCTCTCTCCCTCCCCCTTCCTCACCTCCCTCTCTCACCCTCTCCTTTCGTCAATCTCATCTCTCTCTCTCATCTCTCTTCGTCAGAATGCATCAGAAATCTCCACAATCTATCAAGTGAATCAATCTCTCTCTCATCGCTCTCCGCCTCGCTCTCTGCACTCGCTCACTCTATCCTCTCCTCATCCCTCTGTCCCTCTCCCTATCTCCCTCCTCTCCCTCCCCTCTCTCTCTCTCCCTCTCCCTCACTCTCTCCCTCTCTCTCTCTCTCTCTCTCTCTTATCATTGGGAACAACAACTGAAGCAAAAACCATACCCGACTTATATAAGTTTACAACCGCGAAAAACGAAGTAATCAAAAAAATAAAGCCATGTGAATATGAATAATAGTTTAAAAACGCAAAGAATGGATCGGAAATAAAAAACACACAAGACACTAAAAAGCTTCTCGATCTCTCCTCATCTCACATCTCCTACTCGCTCAATCCAGGCTCTCTCTCTCCTCAATCTCGCTCTCACCCCCGATTATCCTCGCTCCCTCGTCTCTCTCTCATCTCTCTCTCTTCCTCTCTCTCTCCAATCCTTCACTCGTCTCTCATCTCATCTCTCTCCTTCTCTCTCTCTCTCCTCTCACCAATGCAACAATTCTATGCTCTCTCTCTCTCTCTCTCTTATGTAATATATGAGATATTGTATATCACTGGTGTAGGAATCTTTTATGATGCACGATGATGCTGTTTAATGCATTGAGTTCAGTAGAGATTCATAGATGCTTGCTCTGGATCCCAGGATGGAAAGATTAAAGTAAGTATATATTTGTGTTATTTGTTCTTATATACACCATATTCATAAGATATTATCTCATTTTTTAAAACTTATTAATCAATATTTCTGTTATTTATGATTCTAAGTGTGGCGTATAAGAAAGGGTCATAGCTAGCGTCGTCTTGAAAATGCTCATACTCAGGGTGTGACTAGCGTTTCATTCACCCGGGATGGGAGTCAAATATTAAGCACTTTATTCGATCGAACTGCAAGGTCTGTTAATATACATATTTAGCTTCTATGTTTTTGTTATTATAATTACAATAGTATTATACTTTTTGGTCATATTATTTTATATCATCCTCAATACTCAAACTTTGCCAAACATTCAAACATCTGGTTATCTGAATATTTGGTAACTCGGCCATTTCTTAGTGGCTTGAGATTTTGGTAACCCATTTCTTTGGCAATGATGACATTTAACTGTTTACGGTGTGTAGTTAGCCAAATCCCGTATCCTGGCTGGGCAGTCATCCCTTATCACGTTTTTTCACTCCTCATCTCACGTCAAGCCTTAAGCGCAAGACTTGGTCTATTGCGTGGGGTGGAGGTCACGCCTCGCGCCTTTGCGAGGCCTTTACGCGTCTTTTAGAACCATGGTTGTATATATATATAAATTACAGTAATACTTTAGTATGTAGTAATTATTTATGTAAGTTGTGTTGTGTGCGAGTGACAATTTGAAAGTGTACGATGGTAAGCGGGAAGAGGCGGGAATCGAAAGATACATCTGTCATCATTGACATAATTAAAGGACAATTCTTTTAACTTTAAGCATCAATAAAGTACAGAGGAAGTAAACCTACCCATCAAACTTTCACAACCACCTCCTTTATTTGCTCATCTTTTGCAAATTATGGTTTTTATCTCAACGCCTCCTTTTAACTATTAGAGCATGGGGAGCGGTAGTGCCAAACTTCTCGTACCGTTCTCAAAATTGGATGCCACGTCAGCAAAATGGAGAACGACACCAGAAACAGAACGACACCAGAATTCAGCAGCATTGGTTGGCAACAGAATTTCTGGTGCCGTCCTATTTTTTTAGTTTTTTTTATAAATATTATTTAAAATAAACTTATTATAACTAAAATTTAATTATTAAGATAAACAACATTACAATAAATAAAAAAATATTACATAAAATCTAAACAAAAGTAAGCCCAAAATATAAACACAAACACAAAACAAAATTAGACAAAACACAAAAAAAATCTAAACAAAATTAAGCTCAAAAATAAATAACAGCTCATTTTAAAATCTACGCCCAAAATACTAACCCTAGCACAAAACACAAAACACATTGCGTCTTCTTCCTTCTTCCGGCAGACCTGCAACAAAAAAAAAATACAAACACAAAAACAATCAAAGACACACCCATGTACACACACAAATACACAACAAAAAAAAAATTTAAAAAAAATTGAGAACCGCGTGGGCTGTTAGCCACGACGCGAGACTGAATGGCGCCAACCACGAAGTGGTGTGCCGTTCTTCCGGCTCGCGCCGTTGCTTAGCACCAAGCGAAAACGCCATCGTTCCGTTCGCTTTTATCTAAGAATTGAATCCACAATTAGACCTGAATATTAGAACGAGCTTTCTAATTTACCCATCAACCTTTTATTTCCTTGGACAACATGTTGTATATTAAATTCAAACTCAACCAAAATAGACCAATTTTCACAAACCGAGTCAATTCCCACTTTATATCAAAACACACTCACAAAAGACACACAATTCCTCTCAAACAAACACACGATCCGCATAAACACACTGAAACCAATCACAACCGTCCATCATTTTCATCAACCAATCACAACACACCTCACGGATCACACCACTTCCAACCCCAACCCCACATCTCCCCCTTTAAACAATACACGTAACAACTCGAATAAATAATATCTCGTTCTCCACACCTAACAAAAACCAACAACAATAATTTCAATCAGGAGAAGTAATTCACCTGCCCTTCAAAAGCCTTCACTACTTTTCATCTTTGCAAATTAGGGTTTCAACTTTAAAAACCTTCATTGTGATGTTGATAGTCTCTCATCATCCACCTTGGAATATCATTGGAGGAGTTTTTGGTTGGCAACGTGGTTTAGATTACTTTCATAAAAACATTCTAAGGTAAGTTTCTTAATCTCTCAACTTTTATTATCGTCTGTCTGTCTGTGGGTATGTATGGTTTAAGGGTACGAGTTTGGGTGCATTTGGTTTATATGACTTCATGAAAATAGATTTGACCTGCCATTTGGATCTGAAAATTTTTCCGGCTAATGTTGAGACCAGTGGGCTTATAAAAGCCCAAGAATCTCTATATAAGAGCTGGAAAATTCGAGCTTATGAAAGATAATATGAGCTTAAACAAACACCTCATAAGCTTATTTTTTGGCTTATACGATTTCCGCTTGTTTTTTCATAAGCTTGAATTTTCCAGCTATCATATATTGATTTTGGGGCTTATCTTTCCTAAGCCTGTAGGTCACGGAATAAGCCAGAAAGTTTGAGCTTATGATAAATAGCCGAAATCAAATCAGCTCAAAAGGCCACAAATAAACCTAAAAAAGCACCCCTTTAATTGTGACGTTAGGTGAATTGAAATTTTGATATTGAATTATGTAGTATTTATGATTTTGAGTAGTTTTTTAGAATTATGGTACAAGTTTATTGTGTAGTTTGTGGTGAGACAAAATATTTGGGGTGGTTATTTAAGCTTATTTATGGGCTTGTGAACTCTGTTATCGACAAACTTGTTTTAGGTGCGAGCAAGGAGTAGTTGTTTGTTTTATACGGAGTGTATATTTTAATCGGTTAGGTTTAGTTTTGGTGTTAACTTAATTGAAGTATTACCGGATTTTCAGATAAGTATATGAATTAGATGTAATTTGATTAAGCTTTGTGTGATTTTGCGATCATGTTGCTTTCTTGTAGGACAAGTGGTGTACAATGGCGGCTAATGGCGGCTGTTGCAACATCTTCAGGTGGTGGGATTCCTCAGATGAAAGACATAACATATGCTCCTGGGCTTTCTTTTGAAGAACCACGTGCGGTCTTAAATGTCTGAAGATTCAGCTACTGTGTTTTTACTATTGCTACTCTACGAAAATATGAAGATTCAGCTACTTTGCTATTTAGTATTTTGCGATGTTCACTTAATACTACATGAAATTGCGTTTTTTGAAACTGTGTTTTTACTATTGCTACTTAGTAGTTGTTAGAAAAGCTGTTTAACTATTCCAGATCAAATTGAGGTTATGGATTTGTTGGTTTGTTAGGGCTTGTATGGTTTGTAGATGGGTTTTGTATTAAGATTTGTATTTGAATTTAAATTTGGGTTTGCGAAAATTTTCAAAGTAACCAATTGGGCATTGTGTGATCTAGCAATAACCATGACCAATTTTTTTTTTCAATATGACCTTTTAGATCGTGCGGATATATGCGTGATTTACATTTGGACACGTGGCAAGTTTTTATTGGTTTTGAAGAAAATTAAAAATAAAAATTTAAAATGTGGATCGCGTCACTTTAGGCGTGATTTATTATTTTATTTTTTTCAAAAACACCTCCTAAACTTTTTAATATTTACAACTTTTTTATATAAAAATCTCTTCGTCAAAATATATAGCAAATATCTAGCGCATTCGTTAATAAAAAAAATACCGTTGTGAAAAGCTCTAAATTACGAACAAAACGGGCTCAATATTGATATGTTTTTGACGTACGTACGATTTTATAAAAAATGAGCTTAAAATGTTAAAGTTGATATATAAATAAATATATTAAACTTTAACATTTTTTATAAAATCGTACGTACGACAAAAGCATATCAATATTGGCCTCGTTTTGTTCGTAATTTAGAGCTCTCCGCAACAGTATTTTTTTTATTAACGAATGCGCTAGATATTTGCTAAATATTTGACGAATAAAGTTTGTTATACAAAAAAGTTGTAAATATTTAAAAGTTTAGGGGGGTGTTTTTGTAAAAAGAAAAAACATATAAGTATATATATATATATATATCAAACTTTAACATTTTTTATAAAATCGTACGTACATCAAAAGCATATTAATATTGGGCTTGTTTTGTTCGTAATTTAGAGCTCTTCGCAACGGTATTTTTTTATTAACGAATGCGCTAGATATTTGTTATATATTTGATCAATAATGTTTGTTATATAAAAAAGTTGTAAATATTAAAAAGTTTAGGGGGTGTTTTTGTAAAAAGAAAAAACAAAAAAGTAAATCACGCCTTAAGTGGCGCGATCCACATTATTTTTTTTTAATTTTCTCTAAAACTAATAAAAACTTGACACGTGTCCAAATGTAAATCACGCATATATCGGCGCGATCTAAAAGGTCATATTGAAAAAAAAAATTGATCAGGGTTATTCCTAGATCACACATTCTCCAATCGGTTACTGCAAAAAATTTCGCATAAAATTTAGTGTTGATATGAACTGTATCATTGATAAAAAAAATTGATCAGGGTTATTCCTAGATCACATAATGACCAATGAGTTATTTTGAAAATTTTCATTTTGGGTTTTATGTAGGAGAGAGAAATAATTTTAATATATTGTTATGTAAAATATTTGATATTAATTTAATATTTTTTACAAGTACTTTGGTTGTGACTTATGTTTTTTTTATGCAAAAAAACTAATTAAAAAATTAATTTTATTAGATGAAGACAAAAAAACCACACAAAAGTTGGACTCCTACATGAGATTTCTGAAAACCCACACAGAGGGTTGTGAGTCCCTCCATTAAATGACTAGGTTGGAAAACAAACGTTACTTTTGACTTTGAGCCTAATCCTTCCGACCCAACCCCACATACCAAACGCCCCCTTATATTAGTGTTATCTACGTCGAAAATAGAAAACATCATTTGGTTTTTACGCTTGTAATGTACGTATATAATAAGAAGTGCAAATGCGAAAGTGATTCTTTCTCTATAGTCATACTAGATAGGATATATTAAGAGAAAACATTAAAGAGAAAAGGTATTGGATATCCGATTGAGGGTGCAATAAGCTGCTGCAAATGTGGACGATGGTAAGTCTTGAAACACTAAATATGTCTTCAATATTAAGTTCAAACTTCAGTTCGTAATACATACGGAGAAGCTCATTGCATATTCAAGTATCATACAAGCAAAAAGTTACATGACATCTGCATTTTTTAAGTTAGAAGAATTATCTTAGGATCAAAAAAAGGACAAACCACATCTGTTTAACCGGCTACATGAAATATTGAAATGACATAAAAAACATGATAGCCAATAAAGCTTTACACAATCAGAATATACAATAAAGACTCTTAATATATTAAGCACGAGTCATTACATCACAATAACGACAGATTTGACCTATGAAAGGGCTTCTACTAAAGAAACAGACGTTCCTCTAAAACATGAAACCTGCTCATGACAACTATAAGGACTGGAGTAATACACAAAAACAAAAGTTTCCAAGTTACTTATCTCGTCACTTTTCAGTTATATATAAACTAAAGACGGAACTCAAAAGACATGAAAAGTCAGAACTACCCCCAAATAGTCGCACACTATACAATCAGCAAGAAACCTTTATTAGAGAATCCTTCACCAACTTTACTCCCACAAACACAAACTTATGTGCATGTGAACATTATCATCATCATCAATATTGTCATATTCGCCTCTTTCAAAAGCCTTCTTATCATTTTTTACTCTTATATCATTTTTACTTTTCATCACAATTTTATGACAACTAACTTAGTTTCTTTTAAAACTTTTCATGAGGATCACGAAAAAGTAGTGCCTTGTGATATATTCTTGTGAAACTTGATTTGTGACGTATAAAATTATAAAAACATTGTACATGGTGATCTTTGCGTACATAGATATACTCCACACATAAAGGTTGTGAAACAATTGCAGTATTTATGATCTATTGTTGCCTTTTTATTTTGACACAAGGTGTTCAAAATTGTACATTTTCTTGTGTTAATACAAAATCTAGGACGGGTCGAATGAATCCGAATAGGTGGCTATTCGGATCTTGATCGCCTTATCTTGTACTAAGTGAACTTCTTTGAGAACCCTGCACAAGGAATAAAACACCGTTAACTTACCGTGGGAGCGGATCCCACGATTAGAATCCGGCGTGAGAGTAAGTAATCAGTTTAAGGAGTATAGTCGAGTGAATTTAGGGTTTGTCAGATACCTGTACCATCGAAGATCGTCCTCCTTTTATAGGCCACATACCCCCTAGGGTTTCCGTGACTTGCGACCCAAGACTCGCCCGAATTAGGCGAGATTCTATATTATCCACCTTCCTAAATTACTAGAACATATCCAATATTTAAATAGGTTATCTTTACCATAAATAGCGTTCATTGAGACTTCCAGTCGAAGTCACATTCTGGAGGTCCGCGGCCCGAATGTCCGTCCGCGGCCCGGAGCCTATAACATCCGTGGACACTATTAATGGGCCAGAAGTCCAATAATAATATCATAAAGTCATACTAGTCCGAGTGGGCCTGGCCCATTCCAGACTATACCTCATAATGTCCTCCCAGTCTAGTGTGCGCGGCCGTGGCTGTGACCGCGGTCGCGGATAATAGACTAACAGCAAACAGCCAAAAACAATTAATGCACACGTGCAAGAGTGCCAACCGTCACCTCGAGAAGTGGAACTGTCAAAAGTGAAAAACAGCACAGGCGGCTGAGTGATGGGACTAGTGTGCCCAGAGACCGTTTGACTTCCCTAGATCTCAACCGTTGATTCGACGTAGTGGGTTACACGTGTCAATCATCCGACTCAGCACACCGTTCGAGGACACCCTATAAATAAGAGAGGAAAAATTACTGTGTGTTATTCACAATAAATTATTAGAAACCTCCATAGCCAAACACATAGCCGCAACAACAAGTTTTTCCACGGATCTTCGCCAAAAACAGGTTTGTACACCGCGCCTTTAAATCACATCACTTACAAAATGGGCAGGAACACCATTACACTGGAAACTGCACGCAACACCATAACCCAAGAGTATTTAGACCAGTTCACCTCCGAGTACGGAATAACGGAGGATCTGCATCCCGAGCTACCGGGTCCAGATGATAACATATCTGACTTCCGGAAGGGCAAAGTGGGGATATACACCCACTTCTTCGACTTTGCTAACTACCGCATCCCCATCTCCCAACTATTGTTCGATATCCTCGGCTGGTATCAAATACACCTCTCGCAGCTATCCGTTATTGGTGCGGCGAAAGCAAGCCATTTCGAGATCAGTTGCCGCATTCTGAACATAATACCAACCCTAAACCTATTTAGGGTTTTCTACCTTCCCCATTATTCAGCCGGGTGGATGGGCTTCAAAAAACGTCCCGACAAAAACCAAGTCTACTTTGAACCCTTTGATTCATTGAAGAACTGGAACAACCGGTTCTTCTGGATAGACGAAAGAATCTTCCTAACACCGGTTGACTGGCGTGCGGGTGCGTCAACAGACCACATGCCGCCACCTGGCTCTTACTCTACCGCGAATGTCGAGACATTAAATCAGAACCGGACAGAGATCCAACAGCTACTAGAGGAATTGTTATGCCTGGTAGGATTGAGTCGTCGCTACTACGACGGAGATGATTACTACCCCATCTTTTTAGATGACCGTGGCCAGGGTGGGTGTACTTTCTAATTCCACAGCTTATATATTAAAAAAGAAAACAATATTAACCTATGTTTATTTTGATTGTGCAGCCATGGATCTCATCAACCTTGTGCGTCATCCGAAACCAATGAAGGTGGACACAGGACTCAGGCCACGGAATGCAGATGAAGTGCCCCTGCTTCTGGCCACAACAAATCGAGTCATCCCCCTAGCCGCACCTGGGGCAGCATCTAGCTCCGCGACCACACCTTCGGCAATAGAAAAGTCCCCCTTAGACTTTACTGATGAGGATACTTCCCCGTTGTTGACGGGGAATGAAAGTGGGGAACAGCAAGCGGGACCGTCCCAAGAAATCCCAACCACCGAGGAAGTGGTGGCCAATGAGACCACCATAGAGCTTAACTTGGAACAAGAGGTAGCACACATGGCAGCCGTGCCAAAAAGGAAACGCTCCATAGGAAGCCCCAGCGCGGTGGAAGCGAACACCCCTAAGAAACAACTAAGGGCCGACCACCCAGCGTACCCGTCCAGGCCAAGTATGTTTGGCGGAAAATCAATGAACGTGCTGACTGCCAAGGTCGGGGGTGCGACCACCTTGGACGTTGCGACTTCCTCTCAGGCAGTTAGTGATGCGGATCCGTTATCATATGCGGAGCCATTGGAACAGCCAACCACGAGCATATTGAAGTAAGCAGCCTTCTTTCTTTGGTTGTGTGCTTAACCTTGTCTTCTAAAAAATTAAAACATGTGATTTCTGTTAACCGCATGTCTGCCCAGCCAGTGGCTACGACAACGCCAGTAGAGAAAGCTGATGCCGCCAAGATTCCTGCTTCCGGGTCAGAGAAGTCGACCCCTTTATATCTATGGAGGGGTCGCCGAGCGACATATACCGTCCCGACTGGGGTGTCATAAATGATTGCCGGTTTGACACTCCAGCCGCGTGTCAAGAGCTCGTGGACTATCTGGCGCCCCCCGGGGACTTCTCCTTTCTCCGACACCTGTCCAACGAGGAGTTTTTGGGCGATTATAACATCGGATTGGCTCGATAGGTGGCGTTGGGCTCTCAACTACGCCTGATATTTGAGCAAGAGGCCAAGCTGTTTCAGAAGGCCCAGGACAAGATTGACCGCCAGGATCAACGAATCTTGGTGAGAGACGCGGAGATAGAGAGGCTCAACAAGGAGTTACGGACCGTATGGGCAGCAGCAGCTGAGGCACCTGGCCTCCGTGACCAAGTCACTAGCCTCAAGTCACAACTGGAGACTGAGGTAGCCGCCAAGGAATCTTCAGAGGCACAATAGTCTTAGTTGTCCACGGAGATGAAAATTCTCCAAGACCAGCTAGCGGCCCTCCGCACGGATCATGCCCAAGCACTTCAGCATGTAGCCTTCCTCGTTTTATAGAAAACTAGATAATGATTTTCACAACGATCCGCTTTGTACACCTTGTTCGGGATGATCATACGAATGCAAAAGTACAACTTATTTATGAAAAATAAAGATGACTTACAAAGAAGCACGACGAAAGGTGGATTAGAAATCAAAAACAACCCAAACGTTGTTTTACAAATTACCCGGATGAACTAACAATCAACACGAACAATATATCTTCAAGTGGATGATCAAAAATTAAAAACAAGTGGAGTTGGGTGTGTGTTTTGGTTCGGCAAAAGAAAGGAAAAGAAAGAAAGAAAGAGTAATGCAAAGTGTATGTGTGTGAATGAAATGAGAATGAGGTTAAGTGTATATGTATATACAACAAAAATCACACACACACACACACACACACACACACACACACACACACACACACACACTAGTGTATGTGGTGGGATAGGAGGGGACAAGGCAAAAGGAGACCATTTTGATCTTCAAATGAGGGTTTAGCAAGGACATGGTGCAAGCCATATTGTAGGATGTTAGTTAGACTTGTTAACTTGTAGAAAAAATTCAAAAATGAATCATATGCATGCATGTATATATGCAACCGGTTATGAACAAGCAAAAAGGGGGACCAAAAATATTTTTCC
Organism: Tanacetum coccineum; assembly: GCA_026074375.1. Taxonomy (NCBI): domain Eukaryota; kingdom Viridiplantae; phylum Streptophyta; class Magnoliopsida; order Asterales; family Asteraceae; genus Tanacetum; species Tanacetum coccineum. The sequence continues at coordinate 50,577 of BQNB010015557.1, forward strand.
CACTTTCTAGGATCACTAGTGCTCCTTGTGAATTAATTTTCAAGACTTTGCATGCACATGTATAAGTATAAATTAAATGCGAAGCACGTAAGTAACAAAACGAGTAACGGTATCACGAAAAATTACTAAATTTTAAATATTGCTTAAAAACATAAAAACGCGGATATTGCCAGAATACTACAACGTTTGGTGTCCTGGTTCTCTCCCGGAGACGATTCTCAGATAATAACGAAACAATTTCCCGGTTAAACGGTAAAGCTAAATGAAACATTTAAAAATTCAAATTACTACACGGAAATGGCTAACTTATTAAATGGAAATTCTCGGGTTGTCACACATACCTAAGTCGCGGGGGAGAAGAAATTGGATGCCGCCTTTGAGGCATTCAAGAAACAAGAAGAGGAAAAGCTGGTGAGGCGTGTCGCGGAGTTAGACGACCGTCTGGATAAGCTCAACATCGATTTCGATGAGGAGCTATATCCGCATATGCTCACTGCAATTGTTGGTCGGAGGTGGATGATCAGCCACGACACTCGTCTTGCCGTGATGAAGTGCGCGGAGTCAGTGGAGCTTAGGCAGAAGTTTGCGGAGGTCGTGTCCACTGGCATGGCCAAAGGTACGCATTCCTCCTTAACTTAGAAACACTAATGTGTCATCATCCCTTCGCTTTTTATTAACTACTTCGTATATGCTATGTTATTCGCAGGGTACAACGACGGAATCCTGTACGGCCTGTCTAAGGGGTACGACTCGGAGGCCGAGATGGCTGCTGCGGAAATGGAAGGGTATGACCCAGAGGCCAACGACAACCTCACCAAGGCCCTCGAGGAGCTGAAGAACATGTCATACCCTTTCGCACCCCTTGAAGTGATCATTGTTGGGCTCTACTTAGAAAGTGATACTAGACCCGACTCCCCCAGCCTTCCGTGGTCTGCGACCATGTACATCCCAGCTGAAGATCCCAGTATATCAAGAGGTTCGAGACCCACGCAACCCGTGGGAAATCAAAGAGGAGATCCTGCTGGAGGATACCATTGTGGCCAATGTGAGCCCGACTGAGAAGAAGAAGTGTAGGGTGGTTTGTTGCAGCCATGGGGTCGGCTTCGCCCACCATGCCCGCTCCGATGGCGTTCCAGTATCAGTACCCACCGTTCCTCTACAGGGGCTTGCTCAATTACTCAGTATAAGTACTCAGACGCCAGAAGATGGGTATCCTGTCCTCCGCCGCACAAACTCTTTACCCCACCATTTTCAGTTGTAATAATTCAAATTTAGAACAATAATATTGAAAGTGTAATTACCACGGATATACGTGGGTTTTGGATGATAATATAAATGTCTTGCATTTAAATTGTTTTTTTACTTGGTGATTTTGCATGCTCACTGTGAGACTTACCTTATACGCCTAACGTCTTAGATGCGTATGAATTTAGGATACAGGATCCGCATCCGCTGGGGTTGCAACCCTCTTATGCGGCCAGTAATTAGTAGGGTACTTAACCTATTCTGAGAATCCGTAGGGAAACAAAGTATAATGCATGCGATTGGAATAATAAATATGAATGACATAACAATTATTCAAAAAAGAAGAACTTT